>JAWPHD010014073.1:0-63769 GCA_037043455.1 Cyrtodaria siliqua
AGACAATATTATGTCAGTTTTCATAGATAATTTTATGTCAGTTTTCTATTATGTCCGTTTTCATAGATAATATTATAGCAGTTTTCATAGACAATATTATGTCAGTTTTTATAGACAATATTATGGCAGTTTTCATAGACAATATTATGTCAGTTTTCATAGACAATATTATGGCAGTTTTCATAGACAATATTATGGCAGTTTTCATAGATAATATTATGTCAGTTTTCATAGACAATATTATGGCAGTTTTCATAGATAATATTATGGCAGTTTTCTATTATGTCCGTTTTCATAGATAATATTATGGCAGTTTTCATAGACAATATTATGTCTGTTTTCTATTATGGCAGTTTTCATAGATAATATTATGGCAGTTTTCATAGATAATATTATGTCAGTTTTCATAGACAATATTATGTCAGTTTTCATAGACAATATTATGGCAGTTTTCATAGACAATATTATGGCAGTTTTCATAGACAATATTATGGCAGTTTTCATAGATAATATTATGGCAGTTTTCATAGATAATATTATGTCAGTTTTCATAGATAATATTATGGCAGTTTTCATAGATAATATTATGTCAGTTTTCTATTATGGCAGTTTTCATAGATAATATTATGGCAGTTTTCATAGACAATATTATGGCTTTTTCATAGATAATATTATGTCAGTTTTCATAGACAATATTATGGCAGTTTTCATAGATAATATTATGTCAGTTTTCTATTATGTCCGTTTTCATAGATAATATTATGGCAGTTTTCATAGACAATATTATGTCAGTTTTTATAGACAATATTATGGCAGTTTTCATAGACAATATTATGTCAGTTTTCATAGACAATATTATGGCAGTTTTCATAGATAATTTTATGTCAGTTTTCATAGACAATATTATGGCAGTTTTCATAGACAATATTATGTCAGTTTTCATAGACAATATTATGGCAGTTTTCATAGATAATTTTATGTCAGTTTTCATAGACAATATTATGGCAGTTTTCATAGACAATATTATGTCAGTTTTCATAGACAATATTATGGCAGTTTTCATAGATAATTTTATGTCAGTTTTCATAGACAATATTATGGCAGTTTTCTATTATGTCCGTTTTCATAGATAATATTATGGCAGTTTTAATAGATAATATTATGTCAGTTTTCTATTATGGCAGTTTTCATAGATAATATTATGTCAGTTTTCATAGACAATATTATGGCAGTTTTCATAGATAATATTATGTCAGTTTTCTATTATGTCCGTTTTCATAGATAATATTATGGCAGTTCTCATAGACAATATTATGTCAGTTTTTATAGACAATATTATGGCAGTTTTCATAGACAATATTATGTCAGTTTTCATAGACAATATTATGTCAGTTTTCATAGTCAATATTATGGCAGTTTTCATAGATAATATTATGGCAGTTTTCATAGACAATATTATGTCAGTTTTCATAGACAATATTATGGCAGTTTTCATAGATAATATTATGTCAGTTTTCATAGACAATATTATGGCAGTTTTCTATTATGTCCGTTTTCATAGATAATATTATGGCAGTTTTCATAGACAATATTATGGCAGTTTTCATAGATAATATTATGTCAGTTTTCTATTATGTCCGTTTTCATAGATAATATTATGGCAGTTTTCATAGACAATATTATGTCAGTTTTCTATTATGGCAGTTTTCATAGATAATATTATGGCAGTTTTCATAGATAATATTATGTCAGTTTTCATAGACAATATTATGTCAGTTTTCATAGACAATATTATGGCAGTTTTCATAGACAATATTATGGCAGTTTTCATAGAGAATATTATGACAGTTTTCATAGATAATATTATGTCAGTTTTCATAGACAATATTATGACAGTTTTCATAGACAATATTATGGCAGTTTTCATAGACAATATTATGGCAGTTTTCATAGACAATATTATGTCAGTTTTCTTAGATAATATTATGTCAGTTTTCATAGACAATATTATGGCAGTTTTCATAGATAATATTATGGCAGTTTTCTATTATGTCCGTTTTCATAGATAATATTATGGCAGTTTTTATAGACAATATTATGTCAGTTTTTATAGACAATATTATGGCAGTTTTCATAGACAATATTATGTCAGTTTTCATAGACAATATTATGTCAGTTTTCATAGTCAATATTATGGCAGTTTTCATAGATAATATTATGGCAGTTTTCATAGACAATATTATGTCAGTTTTCATAGACAATTTTATGGCAGTTTTCATAGATAATATTATGGCAGTTTTCATAGACAATATTATGGCAGTTTTCATAGATAATATTATGTCCGTTTTCATAGACAATATTATGGCAGTTTTCATAGAGAATATTATGGCAGTTTTCATAGATAATATTATGTCAGTTTTCATAGACAATATTATGGCAGTTTTCATAGACAATATTATGGCAGTTTTCATAGACAATATTATGGCAGTTTTCATAGACAATATTATGGCAGTTTTCATAGATAATATTATGTCAGTTTTCATAGACAATATTATGGCCTTTTTCATAAATAATATTATGTCAGTTTTCATAGACAATATTATGGCAGTTTTCATAGATAATATTATGTCAGTTTTCTATTATGTCCGTTTTCATAGATAATATTATGGCAGTTTTCATAGACAATATTATGTCAGTTTTTATAGACAATATTATGGCAGTTTTCATAGACAATATTATGTCAGTTTTCATAGACAATATTATGGCAGTTTTCATAGATAATTTTATGTCAATTTTCATAGACAATATTATGGCAGTTTTCTATTATGTCCGTTTTCATAGATAATATTATGGCAGTTTTAATAGATAATATTATGTCAGTTTTCTATTATGGCAGTTTTAATAGATAATATTATGTCAGTTTTCATAGACAATATTATGTCAGTTTTCATAGACAATATTATGGCCGTTTTCATAGGTAATATTATGTCAGTTTTCATAGACAATATTATGGCAGTTTTCATAGATAATATTATGTCAGTTTTCTATTATGTCCGTTTTCATAGATAATATTATGGCAGTTCTCATAGACAATATTATGTCAGTTTTTATAGACAATATTATGGCAGTTTTCATAGACAATATTATGTCAGTTTCATAGATAATATTATGTCAGTTTTCATAGACAATATTATGGCAGTTTTCTATTATGTCCGTTTTCATAGATAATATTATGGCAGTTTTCATAGATAATATTATGTCAGTTTTCTATTATGGCAGTTTTCATAGATAATATTATGGCAGTTTTCATAGACAATATTATGTCAGTTTTCATAGACAATATTATGGCAGTTTTCATAGATAATATTATGTCAGTTTTCATAGACAATATTATGGCAGTTTTCTATTATGTCCGTTTTCATAGATAATATTATGGCAGTTTTCATAGACAATATTATGGCAGTTTTCATAGATAATATTATGTCAGTTTTCTATTATGTCCTTTTTCATAGATAATATTATGGCAGTTTTCATAGACAATATTATGTCAGTTTTCTATTATGGCAGTTTTCATAGATAATATTATGGCAGTTTTCATAGATAATATTATGTCAGTTTTCATAGACAATATTATGTCAGTTTTCATAGACAATATTATGGCAGTTTTCATAGACAATATTATGTCAGTTTTCATAGATAATATTATGGCAGTTTTCATAGATAATATTATGGCAGTTTTCATAGACAATATTATGGCAGTTTTTATAGAGAATATTATGGCAGTTTTCATAGATAATATTATGTCAGTTTTCATAGACAATATTATGACAGTTATTCATAGACAATATTATGGCAGTTTTCATAGACAATATTATGGCAGTTTTCATAGACAATATTATGGCAGTTTTCATAGATAATATTATGTCAGTTTTCATAGACAATATTATGGCAGTTTTCATAGATAATATTATGGCAGTTTTCTATTATGTCCGTTGTCATAGATAATATTATGGCAGTTTTCATAGACAATATTATGTCAGTTTTTATAGACAATATTATGGCAGTTTTCATAGACAATATTATGTCAGTTTTCATAGACAATATTATGTCAGTTTTCATAGTCAATATTATGGCAGTTTTCATAGATAATATTATGGCAGTTTTCATAGACAATATTATGTCAGTTTTCATAGATAATATTATGGCAGTTTTCATAGACAATATTATGTCAGTTTTCATAGACAATATTATGTCGGTTTTCATAGACAATATTATGTCAGTTTTCATAGACAATATTATGTCAGTTTTCATAGACAATATTATGGCAGTTTTCATAAACAATATTTGGCAGTTTTCATAGACAATATTATGGCAGTTTTCATAGACAATTTTATGGCAGTTTTCATAGACAATATTATGTCAGTTTTCATAGACAATATTATGTCAGTTTTCATAGACAATATTATGGCAGTTTTCATAGATAATATTATGTCAGTTTTCTATTATGGCAGTTTTCATAGATAATATTATGGCAGTTTTCATAGACAATATTATGTCAGTTTTCATAGACAATATTATGGCAATTTTCATAGATAATATTATGTCAGTTTTCATAGACAATATTATGGCAGTTTTCTTTTATGTCCGTTTTCATAGATAATATTATGTCAGTTTTCATAGACAATATTATGGCAGTTTTCATAGATAATATTATGTCAGTTTTCATAGACAATATTATGGCAGTTTTATATTATGTCCGTTTTCATAGATAATATTATGGCAGTTTTCATAGATAATATTATGTCAGTTTTCTATTATGGCAGTTTTCATAGATAATATTATGGCAGTTTTCATAGACAATATTATGTCAGTTTTCATAGACAATATTATGGCAGTTTTCATAGATAATATTATGGCAGTTTTCATAGATAATATTATGTCAGTTTTCATAGACAATATTATGTCAGTTTTCATAGACAATATTATGGCCGTTTTCATAGATAATATTATGTCAGTTTTCATAGACAATATTATGGCAGTTTTCATAGATAATATTATGTCAGTTTTCTATTATGTCCGTTTTCATAGATAATATTATGGCAGTTTTCATAGACAATATTATGTCAGTTTTTATAGACAATATTATTGCCGTTTTCATAGACAATATTATGTCAGTTTTCATAGACAATATTATGGCAGTTTTCATAGATAATTTTATGTCAGTTTTCATAGACAATATTATGGCAGTTTTCTATTATGTCCGTTTTCATAGATAATATTATGGCAGTTTTAATAGATAATATTATGTCAGTTTTCTATTATTGCAGTTTTCATAGATAATATTATGTCAGTTTTCATAGACAATATTATGTCAGTTTTCATAGACAATATTATGGCCGTTTTCATAGATAATATTATGTCAGTTTGCATAGACAATATTATGGCAGTTTTCATAGATAATATTATGTCAGTTTTCTATTATGTCCGTTTTCATAGATAATATTATGGCAGTTCTCATAGACAATATTATGTCAGTTTTTATAGACAATATTATGGCAGTTTTCATAGACAATATTATGTCAGTTTTCATAGACAATATTATGGCAGTTTTCATAGATAATATTATGTCAGTTTTCATAGACAATATTATGGCAGTTTTCTATTATGTCCGTTTTCATAGATAATATTATGTCAGTTTTCATAGATAATATTATGTCAGTTTTCTATTATGGCAATTTTCATAGATAATATTATGGCAGTTTTCATAGACAATATTATGTCAGTTTTCATAGACAATATTATGGCAGTTTTCATAGATAATATTATGTCAGTTTTCATAGACAATATTATGGCAGTTTTCTATTATGTCCGTTTTCATAGATAATATTATGGCAGTTTTCATAGACAATATTATGGCAGTTTTCATAGATAATATTATGTCAGTTTTCTATTATGTCCGTTTTCATAGATAATATTATGGCAGTTTTCATAGACAATATTATGTCAGTTTTCTATTATGGCAGTTTTCATAGATAATATTATGGCAGTTTTCATAGATAATATTATGTCAGTTTTCATAGACAATATTATGTCAGTTTTCATAGACAATATTATGGCAGTTTTCATAGACAATATTATGGCAGTTTTCATAGAGAATATTATGGCAGTTTTCATAGATAATATTATGTCAGTTTTCATAGACAATATTATGACAGTTTTCATAGACAATATTATGGCAGTTTTCATAGACAATATTATGGCAGTTTTCATAGACAATATTATGGCAGTTTTCATAGATAATATTATGTCAGTTTTCATAGACAATATTATGGCAGTTTTCATAGATAATATTATGGCAGTTTTCTATTATGTCCGTTTTCATAGATAATATTATGGCAGTTTTCATAGACAATATTATGTCAGTTTTTTATAGACAATATTATGGCAGTTTTCATAGACAATATTATGTCAGTTTTCATAGACAATATTATGTCAGTTTTCATAGTCAATATTATGGCAGTTTTCATAGATAATATTATGGCAGTTTTCATAGACAATATTATGTCAGTTTTGATAGATAATATTATGGCAGTTTTCATAGATAATATTATGGCAGTTTTCATAGACAATATTATGGCAGTTTTCATAGAGAATATTATGGCAGTTTTCATAGATAATATTATGGCAGTTTTCATAGACAATATTATGGCAGTTTTCATAGACAATATTATGGCAGTTTTCATAGACAATATTATGGCAGTTTTCACAGACAATATTATGGCAGTTTTCATAGATAATATTATGTCAGTTTTCATAGACAATATTATGTCAGTTTTCATAGATAATATTATGGCAGTTTTCTATTATGTCCGTTTTCATAGATAATATTATGGCAGTTTTCATAGACAATATTATGTCAGTTTTTATAGACAATATTATGTCAGTTTTCATAGACAATATTATGTCAGTTTTCATAGACAATATTATGTCAGTTTTCATAGACAATATTATGGCAGTTTTCATAGATAATATTATGGCAGTTTTCATAGATAATATTATGGCAGTTTTCATAGACAATATTATGTCAGTTTTCATAGACAATATTATGTAAGTTTTCATAGATAATATTATGGCAGTTTTCATAGACAATATTATGGCAGTTTTCATAGATAATATTATGTCAGTTTTCTATTATGTCCGTTTTCATAGATAATATTATGGCAGTTTTCATAGACAATATTATGGCAGTTTTCATAGACAATATTATGGCAGTTTTCATAGACAATATTATGGCAGTTTTCATAGACAATATTATGGCAGTTTTCATAGACAATATTATGGCAGTTTTCATAGACAATATTATGTCAGTTTTCATAGACAATATTATGTCAGTTTTCATAGATAATATTATGGCAGTTTTCATAGACAATATTATGGCAGTTTTCATAGACAATATTATGGCAGTTTTCATAGACAATATTATGGCAGTTTTCATAGATAATATTATGGCAGTTTTCATAGACAATATTATGGCAGTTTTCATAGATAATATTATGTCAGTTTTCATAGACAATATTATGGCAGTTTTTATAGATAATATTATGGCAGTTTTCTATTATGTCCGTTTTCATAGATAATATTATAGCAGTTTTCATAGACAATATTATGTCAGTTTTTATAGACAATATTATGGCAGTTTTCATAGACAATATTATGTCAGTTTTCATAGACAATATTATGGCAGTTTTCATAGATAATATTATGGCAGTTTTCATAGACAATATTATGGCAGTTTTCTATTATGTCCGTTTTCATAGACAATATTATGGCAGTTTTCATAGATAATATTATGTCAGTTTTCTATTATGGCAGTTTTCATAGATAATATTATGGCAGTTTTCATAGACAATATTATGTCAGTTTTCATAGACAATATTATGGCAGTTTTCATAGATAATATTATGGCAGTTTTCATAGATAATATTATGTCAGTTTTCATAGACAATATTATGTCAGTTTTCATAGACAATATTATGGCAGTTTTCATAGACAATATTATGTCAGTTTTCATAGACAATATTATGGCCGTTTTCATAGATAATATTATGGCCGTTTTCATAGACAATATTATGGCAGTTTTCATAGATAATATTATGTCAGTTTTCTATTATGTCCGTTTTCATAGATAATATTATGGCAGTTTTCATAGACAATATTATGTCAGTTTTCATAGATAATTTTATGTCAGTTTTCTATTATGTCCGTTTTCATAGATAATATTATAGCAGTTTTCATAGACAATATTATGTCAGTTTTTATAGACAATATTATGGCAGTTTTCATAGACAATATTATGTCAGTTTTCATAGACAATATTATGGCAGTTTTCATAGACAATATTATGGCAGTTTTCATAGATAATATTATGTCAGTTTTCATAGACAATATTATGGCAGTTTTCATAGATAATATTATGGCAGTTTTCTATTATGTCCGTTTTCATAGATAATATTATGGCAGTTTTCATAGACAATATTATGTCTGTTTTCTATTATGGCAGTTTTCATAGATAATATTATGGCAGTTTTCATAGATAATATTATGTCAGTTTTCATAGACAATATTATGTCAGTTTTCATAGACAATATTATGGCAGTTTTCATAGACAATATTATGGCAGTTTTCATAGACAATATTATGGCAGTTTTCATAGATAATATTATGGCAGTTTTCATAGATAATATTATGTCAGTTTTCATAGATAATATTATGGCAGTTTTCATAGATAATATTATGTCAGTTTTCTATTATGGCAGTTTTCATAGATAATATTATGGCAGTTTTCATAGACAATATTATGGCCTTTTTCATAGATAATATTATGTCAGTTTTCATAGACAATATTATGGCAGTTTTCATAGATAATATTATGTCAGTTTTCTATTATGTCCGTTTTCATAGATAATATTATGGCAGTTTTCATAGACAATATTATGTCAGTTTTTATAGACAATATTATGGCAGTTTTCATAGACAATATTATGTCAGTTTTCATAGACAATATTATGGCAGTTTTCATAGATAATTTTATGTCAGTTTTCATAGACAATATTATGGCAGTTTTCATAGACAATATTATGTCAGTTTTCATAGACAATATTATGGCAGTTTTCATAGATAATTTTATGTCAGTTTTCATAGACAATATTATGGCAGTTTTCATAGACAATATTATGTCAGTTTTCATAGACAATATTATGGCAGTTTTCATAGATAATTTTATGTCAGTTTTCATAGACAATATTATGGCAGTTTTCTATTATGTCCGTTTTCATAGATAATATTATGGCAGTTTTAATAGATAATATTATGTCAGTTTTCTATTATGGCAGTTTTCATAGATAATATTATGTCAGTTTTCATAGACAATATTATGGCAGTTTTCATAGATAATATTATGTCAGTTTTCTATTATGTCCGTTTTCATAGATAATATTATGGCAGTTCTCATAGACAATATTATGTCAGTTTTTATAGACAATATTATGGCAGTTTTCATAGACAATATTATGTCAGTTTTCATAGACAATATTATGTCAGTTTTCATAGTCAATATTATGGCAGTTTTCATAGATAATATTATGGCAGTTTTCATAGACAATATTATGTCAGTTTTCATAGACAATATTATGGCAGTTTTCATAGATAATATTATGTCAGTTTTCATAGACAATATTATGGCAGTTTTCTATTATGTCCGTTTTCATAGATAATATTATGGCAGTTTTCATAGACAATATTATGGCAGTTTTCATAGATAATATTATGTCAGTTTTCTATTATGTCCGTTTTCATAGATAATATTATGGCAGTTTTCATAGACAATATTATGTCAGTTTTCTATTATGGCAGTTTTCATAGATAATATTATGGCAGTTTTCATAGATAATATTATGTCAGTTTTCATAGACAATATTATGTCAGTTTTCATAGACAATATTATGGCAGTTTTCATAGACAATATTATGGCAGTTTTCATAGAGAATATTATGACAGTTTTCATAGATAATATTATGTCAGTTTTCATAGACAATATTATGACAGTTTTCATAGACAATATTATGGCAGTTTTCATAGACAATATTATGGCAGTTTTCATAGACAATATTATGGCAGTTTTCTTAGATAATATTATGTCAGTTTTCATAGACAATATTATGGCAGTTTTCATAGATAAAATTATGGCAGTTTTCTATTATGTCCGTTTTCATAGATAATATTATGGCAGTTTTTATAGACAATATTATGTCAGTTTTTATAGACAATATTATGGCAGTTTTCATAGACAATATTATGTCAGTTTTCATAGACAATATTATGTCAGTTTTCATAGTCAATATTATGGCAGTTTTCATAGATAATATTATGGCAGTTTTCATAGACAATATTATGTCAGTTTTCATAGACAATTTTATGGCAGTTTTCATAGATAATATTATGGCAGTTTTCATAGACAATATTATGGCAGTTTTCATAGATAATATTATGTCCGTTTTCATAGACAATATTATGGCAGTTTTCATAGAGAATATTATGGCAGTTTTCATAGATAATATTATGTCAGTTTTCATAGACAATATTATGGCAGTTTTCATAGACAATATTATGGCAGTTTTCATAGACAATATTATGGCAGTTTTCATAGACAATATTATGGCAGTTTTCATAGATAATATTATGTCAGTTTTCATAGACAATATTATGGCCTTTTTCATAAATAATATTATGTCAGTTTTCATAGACAATATTATGGCAGTTTTCATAGATAATATTATGTCAGTTTTCTATTATGTCCGTTTTCATAGATAATATTATGGCAGTTTTCATAGACAATATTATGTCAGTTTTTATAGACAATATTATGGCAGTTTTCATAGACAATATTATGTCAGTTTTCATAGACAATATTATGGCAGTTTTCATAGATAATTTTATGTCAATTTTCATAGACAATATTATGGCAGTTTTCTATTATGTCCGTTTTCATAGATAATATTATGGCAGTTTTAATAGATAATATTATGTCAGTTTTCTATTATGGCAGTTTTAATAGATAATATTATGTCAGTTTTCATAGACAATATTATGTCAGTTTTCATAGACAATATTATGGCCGTTTTCATAGGTAATATTATGTCAGTTTTCATAGACAATATTATGGCAGTTTTCATAGATAATATTATGTCAGTTTTCTATTATGTCCGTTTTCATAGATAATATTATGGCAGTTCTCATAGACAATATTATGTCAGTTTTTATAGACAATATTATGGCAGTTTTCATAGACAATATTATGTCAGTTTCATAGATAATATTATGTCAGTTTTCATAGACAATATTATGGCAGTTTTCTATTATGTCCGTTTTCATAGATAATATTATGGCAGTTTTCATAGATAATATTATGTCAGTTTTCTATTATGGCAGTTTTCATAGATAATATTATGGCAGTTTTCATAGACAATATTATGTCAGTTTTCATAGACAATATTATGGCAGTTTTCATAGATAATATTATGTCAGTTTTCATAGACAATATTATGGCAGTTTTCTATTATGTCCGTTTTCATAGATAATATTATGGCAGTTTTCATAGACAATATTATGGCAGTTTTCATAGATAATATTATGTCAGTTTTCTATTATGTCCTTTTTCATAGATAATATTATGGCAGTTTTCATAGACAATATTATGTCAGTTTTCTATTATGGCAGTTTTCATAGATAATATTATGGCAGTTTTCATAGATAATATTATGTCAGTTTTCATAGACAATATTATGTCAGTTTTCATAGACAATATTATGGCAGTTTTCATAGACAATATTATGTCAGTTTTCATAGATAATATTATGGCAGTTTTCATAGATAATATTATGGCAGTTTTCATAGACAATATTATGGCAGTTTTCATAGAGAATATTATGGCAGTTTTCATAGATAATATTATGTCAGTTTTCATAGACAATATTATGACAGTTATTCATAGACAATATTATGGCAGTTTTCATAGACAATATTATGGCAGTTTTCATAGACAATATTATGGCAGTTTTCATAGATAATATTATGTCAGTTTTCATAGACAATATTATGGCAGTTTTCATAGATAATATTATGGCAGTTTTCTATTATGTCCGTTGTCATAGATAATATTATGGCAGTTTTCATAGACAATATTATGTCAGTTTTTATAGACAATATTATGGCAGTTTTCATAGACAATATTATGTCAGTTTTCATAACAATATTATGGCAGTTTTCATAAACAATATTATGGCAGTTTTCATAGATAATATTATGGCAGTTTTCATAGACAATATTATGTCAGTTTTCATAGATAATATTATGGCAGTTTTCATAGACAATATTATGTCAGTTTTCATAGACAATATTATGTCGGTTTTCATAGACAATATCATGTCAGTTTTCATAGACAATATTATGTCAGTTTTCATAGACAATATTATGGCAGTTTTCATAAACAATATTATGGCAGTTTTCATAGACAATATTATGGCAGTTTTCATAGACAATTTTATGGCAGTTTTCATAGACAATATTATGTCAGTTTTCATAGACAATATTATGTCAGTTTTCATAGACAATATTATGGCAGTTTTCATAGATTATATTATGTCAGTTTTCTATTATGGCAGTTTTCATAGATAATATTATGGCAGTTTTCATAGACAATATTATGTCAGTTTTCATAGACAATATTATGGCAATTTTCATAGATAATATTATGTCAGTTTTCATAGACAATATTATGGCAGTTTTCTATTATGTCCGTTTTCATAGATAATATTATGGCAGTTTTCATAGACAATATTATGGCAGTTTTCATAGATAATATTATGTCAGTTTTCATAGACAATATTATGGCAGTTTTATATTATGTCCGTTTTCATAGATAATATTATGGCAGTTTTCATAGATAATATTATGTCAGTTTTCTATTATGGCAGTTTTCATAGATAATATTATGGCAGTTTTCATAGACAATATTATGTCAGTTTTCATAGACAATATTATGGCAGTTTTCATAGATAATATTATGGCAGTTTTCATAGATAATATTATGTCAGTTTTCATAGACAATATTATGTCAGTTTTCATAGACAATATTATGGCCGTTTTCATAGATAATATTATGTCAGTTTTCATAGACAATATTATGGCAGTTTTCATAGATAATATTATGTCAGTTTTCTATTATGTCCGTTTTCATAGATAATATTATGGCAGTTCTCATAGACGATATTCTGTCAGTTTTTATAGACAATATTATGGCAGTTTTCATAGACAATATTATGTCAGTTTTCATAGACAATATTATGGCAGTTTTCATAGATAATATTATGTCTGTTTTCATAGACAATATTATGGCAGTTTTCTATTATGTCCGTTTTCATAGATAATATTATGTCAGTTTTCATAGATAATATTATGTCAGTTTTCTATTATGGCAGTTTTCATAGATAATATTATGGCAGTTTTCATAGACAATATTATGGCAGTTTTCATAGATAATATTATGTCAGTTTTCTATTATGTCCGTTTTCATAGATAATATTATGGCAGTTTTCATAGACAATATTATGTCAGTTTTCTATTATGGCAGTTTTCATAGATAATATTATGGCAGTTTTCATAGATAATATTATGTCAGTTTTCATAGACAATATTATGTCAGTTTTCATAGACAATATTATGGCAGTTTTTCATAGACAATATTATGTCAGTTTTCATAGAGAATATTATGACAGTTTTCATAGATAATATTATGTCAGTTTTCATAGACAATATTATGACAGTTTTCATAGGACAATATTAGGCAGTTTTCATAGACAATATTATGGCAGTTTTCATAGACAATATTATGGCAGTTTTCTTAGATAATATTATGTCAGTTTTCATAGACAATATTATGGCAGTTTTCATAGATAATATTATGGCAGTTTTCTATTATGTCCGTTTTCATAGATAATATTATGGCAGTTTTCATAGACAATATTGTGTCAGTTTTTATAGACAATATTATGGCAGTTTTCATAGACAATATTATGGCAGTTTTCATAGATAATATTATGTCAGTTTTCATAGACAATATTATGGCAGTTTTATATTATGTCCGTTTTTATAGATAATATTATGGCAGTTTTCATAGATAATATTATGTCAGTTTTCTATTATGGCAGTTTTCATAGATAATATTATGGCAGTTTTCATAGACAATATTATGTCAGTTTTCATAGACAATATATGGCAGTTTTCATAGATAATATTATGGCAGTTTTCATAGATAATATTATGTCAGTTTTCATAGACATATATTATTATGTCAGTTTTCATAGACAATATTATGGCCGTTTTCATAGATAATATTATGTCTGTTTTCATAGACAATATTATGGCAGTTTTCATAGATAATATTATGTCAGTTTTCTATTATGTCCGTTTTCATAGATAATATTATGGCAGTTCTCATAGACAATATTATGTCAGTTTTTATAGACAATATTATGGCAGTTTTCATAGACAATATTATGTCAGTTTTCATAGACAATATTATGGCAGTTTTCATAGATAATATTATGTCAGTTTTCATAGACAATATTATGGCAGTTTTCTATTATGTCCGTTTTCATAGATAATATTATGTCAGTTTTCATAGATAATATTATGTCAGTTTTCTATTATGGCAGTTTTCATAGATAATATTATGGCAGTTTTCATAGACAATATTATGTCAGTTTTCATAGACAATATTATGGCAGTTTTCATAGATAATATTATGTCAGTTTTCATAGACAATATTATGGCAGTTTTCTATTATGTCCGTTTTCATAGATAATATTATGGCAGTTTTCATAGACAATATTATGGCAGTTTTCATAGATAATATTATGTCAGTTTTCTATTATGTCCGTTTTCATAGATAATATTATGGCAGTTTTCATAGACAATATTATGTCAGTTTTCTATTATGGCAGTTTTCATAGATAATATTATGGCAGTTTTCATAGATAATATTATGTCAGTTTTCATAGACAATATTATGTCAGTTTTCATAGACAATATTATGGCAGTTTTCATAGACAATATTATGGCAGTTTTCATAGAGAATATTATGACAGTTTTCATAGATAATATTATGTCAGTTTTCATAGACAATATTATGACAGTTTTCATAGACAATATTATGGCAGTTTTCATAGACAATATTATGGCAGTTTTCATAGACAATATTATGGCAGTTTTCTTAGATAATATTATGTCAGTTTTCATAGACAATATTATGGCAGTTTTCATAGATAATATTATGGCAGTTTTCTATTATGTCCGTTTTCATAGATAATATTATGGCAGACAATATTATGGCAGTTTTCTATTATGTCCGTTTTCATAGATAATATTATGGCAGTTTTCATAGACAATATTATGGCAGTTTTCATAGATAATATTATGTCAGTTTTCTATTATGTCCGTTTTCATAGATAATATTATGGCAGTTTTCATAGACAATATTATGTCAGTTTTCTATTATGGCAGTTTTCATAGATAATATTATGGCAGTTTTCATAGATAATATTATGTCAGTTTTCATAGACAATATTATGTCAGTTTTCATAGACAATATTATGGCAGTTTTCATAGACAATATTATGGCAGTTTTCATAGACAATATTATGGCAGTTTTCATAGATAATATTATGTCAGTTTTCATAGACAATATTATGACAGTTTTCATAGACAATATTATGGCAGTTTTCATAGACAATATTATGGCAGTTTTCATAGACAATATTATGGCAGTTTTCATAGATAATATTATGTCAGTTTTCATAGACAATATTATGGCAGTTTTCATAGATAATATTATGGCAGTTTTCTATTATGTCCGTTTTCATAGATAATATTATGGCAGTTTTCACAGACAATATTATGTCAGTTTTTATAGACAATATTATGGCAGTTTTCATAGACAATATTATGTCAGTTTTCATAGACAATATTATGTCAGTTTTCATAGTCAATATTATGGCAGTTTTCATAGATAATATTATGGCAGTTTTCATAGACAATATTATGTCAGTTCTGATAGATAATATTATGGCAGTTTTCATAGATAATATTATGGCAGTTTTCATAGACAATATTATGGCAGTTTTCATAGATAATATTATGTCCGTTTTCATAGACAATATTATGGCAGTTTTCATAGAGAATATTATGGCAGTTTTCATAGATAATATTATGTCAGTTTTCATAGACAATATTATGGCAGTTTTCATAGACAATATTATGGCAGTTTTCATAGACAATATTATGGCAGTTTTCATAGACAATATTATGGCAGTTTTCATAGATAATATTATGTCAGTTTTCATAGACAATATTATGGCAGTTTTCATAGATAATATTATGGCAGTTTTCTATTATGTCCGTTTTCATAGATAATATTATGGCAGTTTTCATAGACAATATTATGTCAGTTTTTATAGACAATATTATGGCAGTTTTCATAGACAATATTATGTCAGTTTTCATAGACAATATTATGTCAGTTTTCATAGACAATATTATGTCAGTTTTCATAGATAATATTATGGCAGTTTTCATAGATAATATTTTGGCAGTTTTCATAGACAATATTATGTCAATTTTCATAGACAATATTATGTAAGTTTTCATAGATAATATTATGGCAGTTTTCATAGACAATATTATGGCAGTTTTCATAGATAATATTATGTCAGTTTTCTATTATGTCCATTTTCATAGATAATATTATGGCAGTTTTCATAGACAATATTATGGCAGTTTTTATAGACAATATTATGTCAGTTTTCATAGACAATATTATGGCAGTTTTCATAGACAATATTATGGCAGTTTTCATAGACAATATTATGGCATTTTCATAGACAATATTATGTCAGTTTTCATAGACAATATTATGTCAGTTTTCATAGATAATATTATGGCAGTTTTCATAGACAATATTATGGCAGTTTTCATAGACAATATTATGGCCGTTTTCATAGATAATATTATGTCAGTTTTCATAGACAATATTATGGCAGTTTTCATAGATAATATTATGTCAGTTTTCTATTATGTCCGTTTTCATAGATAATATTATGGCAGTTCTCATAGACAATATTATGTCAGTTTTTATAGACAATATTATGTCAGTTTTCATAGACAATATCATGTCAGTTTTCATAGACAATATTATGGCAGTTTTCATAGATAATATTATGTCAGTTTTCATAGACAATATTATGGCAGTTTTCTATTATGTCCGTTTTCATAGATAATATTATGGCAGTTTTCATAGATAATATTATGTCAGTTTTCTATTATGGCAGTTTTCATAGATAATATTATGGCAGTTTTCATAGACAATATTATGTCAGTTTTCATAGACAATATTATGGCAGTTTTCATAGATAATATTATGTCAGTTTTCATAGACAATATTATTGCAGTTTTCTATTATGTCCGTTTTCATAGATAATATTATGGCAGTTTTCATAGACAATATTATGGCAGTTTTCATAGATAATATTATGTCAGTTTTCTATTATGTCCGTTTTCATAGATAATATTATGGCAGTTTTCATAGACAATATTATGTCAGTTTTCTATTATGGCAGTTTTCATAGATAATATTATGTCAGTTTTCATAGATAATATTATGTCAGTTTTCATAGACAATATTATGTCAGTTTTCATAGACAATATTATGGCAGTTTTCATAGACAATATTATGGCAGTTTTCATAGATAATATTATGGCAGTTTTCATAGATAATATTATGGCAGTTTTCATAGACAATATTATGGCAGTTTTCATAGAGAATATTATGGCAGTTTTCATAGATAATATTATGTCAGTTTTCATAGACAATATTATGGCAGTTTTCATAGATAATATTATGGCAGTTTTCTATTATGTCCGTTTTCATAGATAATATTATGGCAGACAATATTATGGCAGTTTTCTATTATGTCCGTTTTCATAGATAATATTATGGCAGTTTTCATAGACAATATTATGGCAGTTTTCATAGATAATATTATGTCAGTTTTCTATTATGTCCGTTTTCATAGATAATATTATGGCAGTTTTCATAGACAATATTATGTCAGTTTTCTATTATGGCAGTTTTCATAGATAATATTATGGCAGTTTTCATAGATAATATTATGTCAGTTTTCATAGACAATATTATGTCAGTTTTCATAGACAATATTATGGCAGTTTTCATAGACAATATTATGGCAGTTTTCATAGACAATATTATGGCAGTTTTCATAGATAATATTATGTCAGTTTTCATAGACAATATTATGACAGTTTTCATAGACAATATTATGGCAGATTTCATAGACAATATTATGGCAGTTTTCATAAACAATATTATGGCAGTTTTCATAGATAATATTATGTCAGTTTTCATAGACAATATTATGGCAGTTTTCATAGATAATATTATGGCAGTTTTCTATTATGTCCGTTTTCATAGATAATATTATGGCAGTTTTCACAGACAATATTATGTCAGTTTTTATAGACAATATTATGGCAGTTTTCATAGACAATATTATGTCAGTTTTCATAGACAATATTATGTCAGTTTTCATAGTCAATATTATGGCAGTTTTCATAGATAATATTATGGCAGTTTTCATAGACAATATTATGTCAGTTTTGATAGATAATATTATGGCAGTTTTCATAGATAATATTATGGCAGTTTTCATAGACAATATTATGGCAGTTTTCATAGATAATATTATGTCCGTTTTCATAGACAATATTATGGCAGTTTTCATAGAGAATATTATGGCAGTTTTCATAGATAATATTATGTCAGTTTTCATAGACAATATTATGGCAGTTTTCATAGACAATATTATGGCAGTTTTCATAGACAATATTATGGCAGTTTTCATAGACAATATTATGGCAGTTTTCATAGATAATATTATGTCAGTTTTCATAGACAATATTATGGCAGTTTTCATAGATAATATTATGGCAGTTTTCTATTATGTCCGTTTTCATAGATAATATTATGGCAGTTTTCATAGACAATATTATGTCAGTTTTTATAGACAATATTATGGCAGTTTTCATAGACAATATTATGTCAGTTTTCATAGACAATATTATGTCAGTTTTCATAGACAATATTATGTCAGTTTTCATAGATAATATTATGGCAGTTTTCATAGATAATATTTTGGCAGTTTTCATAGACAATATTATGTCAATTTTCATAGACAATATTATGTAAGTTTTCATAGATAATATTATGGCAGTTTTCATAGACAATATTATGGCAGTTTTCATAGATAATATTATGTCAGTTTTCTATTATGTCCATTTTCATAGATAATATTATGGCAGTTTTCATAGACAATATTATGGCAGTTTTCATAGACAATATTATGTCAGTTTTCATAGACAATATTATGGCAGTTTTCATAGACAATATTATGGCAGTTTTCATAGACAATATTATGGCATTTTCATAGACAATATTATGTCAGTTTTCATAGACAATATTATGTCAGTTTTCATAGATAATATTATGGCAGTTTTCATAGACAATATTATGGCAGTTTTCATAGACAATATTATGGCCGTTTTCATAGATAATATTATGTCAGTTTTCATAGACAATATTATGGCAGTTTTCATAGATAATATTATGTCAGTTTTCTATTATGTCCGTTTTCATAGATAATATTATGGCAGTTCTCATAGACAATATTATGTCAGTTTTTATAGACAATATTATGTCAGTTTTCATAGACAATATCATGTCAGTTTTCATAGACAATATTATGGCAGTTTTCATAGATAATATTATGTCAGTTTTCATAGACAATATTATGGCAGTTTTCTATTATGTCCGTTTTCATAGATAATATTATGGCAGTTTTCATAGATAATATTATGTCAGTTTTCTATTATGGCAGTTTTCATAGATAATATTATGGCAGTTTTCATAGACAATATTATGTCAGTTTTCATAGACAATATTATGGCAGTTTTCATAGATAATATTATGTCAGTTTTCATAGACAATATTATTGCAGTTTTCTATTATGTCCGTTTTCATAGATAATATTATGGCAGTTTTCATAGACAATATTATGGCAGTTTTCATAGATAATATTATGTCAGTTTTCTATTATGTCCGTTTTCATAGATAATATTATGGCAGTTTTCATAGACAATATTATGTCAGTTTTCTATTATGGCAGTTTTCATAGATAATATTATGTCAGTTTTCA
This sequence comes from Cyrtodaria siliqua, assembly GCA_037043455.1. NCBI lineage: Eukaryota > Metazoa > Mollusca > Bivalvia > Adapedonta > Hiatellidae > Cyrtodaria > Cyrtodaria siliqua. The sequence continues at coordinate 20,382 of JAWPHD010014073.1, forward strand.
TAGATAATATTATGTCAGTTTTCATAGACAATATTATGTCAGTTTTCATAGACAATATTATGGCAGTTTTCATAGACAATATTATGGCAGTTTTCATAGATAATATTATGGCAGTTTTCATAGATAATATTATGGCAGTTTTCATAGACAATATTATGGCAGTTTTCATAGAGAATATTATGGCAGTTTTCATAGATAATATTATGTCAGTTTTCATAGACAATATTATGACAGTTTTCATAGACAATATTATTGCAGTTTTCATAGACAATATTATGGCAGTTTTCATAGACAATATTATGGCAGTTTTCATAGATAATATTATGTCAGTTTTCATAGACAATATTATGGCAGTTTTCATAGATAATATTATGGCAGATTTCTATTATGTCCGTTTTCATAGATAATATTATGGCAGTTTTCATAGACAATATTATGTCAGTTTTCATAGACAATATTATGTCAGTTTTCATAGTCAATATTATGGCAGTTTTCATAGATAATATTATGGCAGTTTTCATAGACAATATTATGTCAGTTTTCATAGATAATATTATGGCAGTTTTCATAGACAATATTATGTCAGTTTTCATAGACAATATTATGTCGGTTTTCATAGACAATATTATGTCAGTTTTCATAGACAATATTATGTCAGTTTTCATAGACAATATTATGGCAGTTTTCATAAACAATATTATGGCAGTTTTCATAGATAATATTATGGCAGTTTTCATAGACAATATTATGTCAGTTTTCATAGATAATATTATGGCAGTTTTCATAGACAATATTATGTCAGTTTTCATAGACAATATTATGTCGGTTTTCATAGACAATATTATGTCAGTTTTCATAGACAATATTATGTCAGTTTTCATAGACAATATTATGGCAGTTTTCATAAACAATATTATGGCAGTTTTCATAGACAATATTATGGCAGTTTTCATAGACAATTTTATGGCAGTTTTCATAGACAATATTATGTCAGTTTTCATAGACAATATTATGTCAGTTTTCATAGACAATATTATGGCAGTTTTCATAGATTATATTATGTCAGTTTTCTATTATGGCAGTTTTCATAGATAATATTATGGCAGTTTTCATAGACAATATTATGTCAGTTTTCATAGACAATATTATGGCAATTTTCATAGATAATATTATGTCAGTTTTCATAGACAATATTATGGCAGTTTTCTATTATGTCCGTTTTCATAGATAATATTATGGCAGTTTTCATAGACAATATTATGGCAGTTTTCATAGATAATATTATGTCAGTTTTCATAGACAATATTATGGCAGTTTTATATTATGTCCGTTTTCATAGATAATATTATGGCAGTTTTCATAGATAATATTATGTCAGTTTTCTATTATGGCAGTTTTCATAGATAATATTATGGCAGTTTTCATAGACAATATTATGTCAGTTTTCATAGACAATATTATGGCAGTTTTCATAGATAATATTATGGCAGTTTTCATAGATAATATTATGTCAGTTTTCATAGACAATATTATGTCAGTTTTCATAGACAATATTATGGCCGTTTTCATAGATAATATTATGTCAGTTTTCCTAGACAATATTATGGCAGTTTTCTATTATGTCCGTTTTCATAGATAATATTATGGCAGTTTTCATAGACAATATTATGGCAGTTTTCATAGATAATATTATGTCAGTTTTCTATTATGTCCGTTTTCATAGATAATATTATGGCAGTTTTCATAGACAATATTATGTCAGTTTTCTATTATGGCAGTTTTCATAGATAATATTATGGCAGTTTTCATAGATAATATTATGTCAGTTTTCATAGACAATATTATGTCAGTTTTCATAGACAATATTATGGCAGTTTTCATAGAAAATATTATGTCAGTTTTCATAGAGAATATTATGACAGTTTTCATAGATAATATTATGTCAGTTTTCATAGACAATATTATGACAGTTTTCATAGACAATATTATGGCAGTTTTCATAGACAATATTATGGCAGTTTTCATAGACAATATTATGGCAGTTTTCTTAGATAATATTATGTCAGTTTTCATAGACAATATTATGGCAGTTTTCATAGATAATATTATGGCAGTTTTCTATTATGTCCGTTTCCATAGATAATATTATGGCAGTTTTCATAGACAATATTATGTCAGTTTTTATAGACAATATTATGGCAGTTTTCATAGACAATATTATGGCAGTTTTCATAGATAATATTATGTCAGTTTTCATAGACAATATTATGGCAGTTTTCTATTATGTCCGTTTTCATAGATAATATTATGGCAGTTTTCATAGATAATATTATGTCAGTTTTCTATTATGGCAGTTTTCATAGATAATATTATGGCAGTTTTCATAGACAATATTATGTCAGTTTTCATAGACAATATTATGGCAGTTTTCATAGATAATATTATGGCAGTTTTCATAGATTATATTATGTCAGTTTTCATAGACAATATTATGTCAGTTTTCATAGACAATATTATGGCCGTTTTCATAGATAATATTATGGCAGTTTTCATAGATAATATTATGTCAGTTTTCTATTATGTCCGTTTTCATAGATAATATTATGGCAGTTCTCATAGACAATATTATGTCAGTTTTTATAGACAATATTATGGCAGTTTTCATAGACAATATTATGTCAGTTTTCATAGACAATATTATGTCAGTTTTCATAGATAATATTATGTCAGTTTTCATAGACAATATTATGTCAGTTTTCATAGACAATATTATGGCAGTTTTCATAGACAATATTATGGCAGTTTTCATAGATAATATTATGGCAGTTTTCATAGATAATATTATGGCAGTTTTCATAGACAATATTATGGCAGTTTTCATAGAGAATATTATGGCAGTTTTCATAGATAATATTATGTCAGTTTTCATAGACAATATTATGACAGTTTTCATAGACAATATTATTGCAGTTTTCATAGACAATATTATGGCAGTTTTCATAGACAATATTATGGCAGTTTTCATAGATAATATTATGTCAGTTTTCATAGACAATATTATGGCAGTTTTCATAGATAATATTATGGCAGTTTTCTATTATGTCCGTTTTCATAGATAATATTATGGCAGTTTTCATAGACAATATTATGTCAGTTTTCATAGACAATATTATGTCAGTTTTCATAGTCAATATTATGGCAGTTTTCATAGATAATATTATGGCAGTTTTCATAGACAATATTATGTCAGTTTTCATAGATAATATTATGGCAGTTTTCATAGACAATATTATGTCAGTTTTCATAGACAATATTATGTCGGTTTTCATAGACAATATTATGTCAGTTTTCATAGACAATATTATGTCAGTTTTCATAGACAATATTATGGCAGTTTTCATAAACAATATTATGGCAGTTTTCATAGATAATATTATGGCAGTTTTCATAGACAATATTATGTCAGTTTTCATAGATAATATTATGGCAGTTTTCATAGACAATATTATGTCAGTTTTCATAGACAATATTATGTCGGTTTTCATAGACAATATTATGTCAGTTTTCATAGACAATATTATGTCAGTTTTCATAGACAATATTATGGCAGTTTTCATAAACAATATTATGGCAGTTTTCATAGACAATATTATGGCAGTTTTCATAGACAATTTTATGGCAGTTTTCATAGACAATATTATGTCAGTTTTCATAGACAATATTATGTCAGTTTTCATAGACAATATTATGGCAGTTTTCATAGATTATATTATGTCAGTTTTCTATTATGGCAGTTTTCATAGATAATATTATGGCAGTTTTCATAGACAATATTATGTCAGTTTTCATAGACAATATTATGGCAATTTTCATAGATAATATTATGTCAGTTTTCATAGACAATATTATGGCAGTTTTCTATTATGTCCGTTTTCATAGATAATATTATGGCAGTTTTCATAGACAATATTATGGCAGTTTTCATAGATAATATTATGTCAGTTTTCATAGACAATATTATGGCAGTTTTATATTATGTCCGTTTTCATAGATAATATTATGGCAGTTTTCATAGATAATATTATGTCAGTTTTCTATTATGGCAGTTTTCATAGATAATATTATGGCAGTTTTCATAGACAATATTATGTCAGTTTTCATAGACAATATTATGGCAGTTTTCATAGATAATATTATGGCAGTTTTCATAGATAATATTATGTCAGTTTTCATAGACAATATTATGTCAGTTTTCATAGACAATATTATGGCCGTTTTCATAGATAATATTATGTCAGTTTTCATAGACAATATTATGGCAGTTTTCATAGATAATATTATGTCAGTTTTCTATTATGTCCGTTTTCATAGATAATATCATGGCAGTTTTCATAGACAATATTATGTCAGTTTTTATAGACAATATTATGGCAGTTTTCATAGACAATATTATGTCAGTTTTCATAGACAATATTATGGCAGTTTTCATAGATAATTTTATGTCAGTTTTCATAGACAATATTATGGCAGTTTTCTATTATGTCCGTTTTCATAGATAATATTATGGCAGTTTTAATAGATAATATTATGTCAGTTTTTTATTATGGCAGTTTTCATAGATAATATTATGTCAGTTTTCATAGACAATATTATGTCAGTTTTCATAGACAATATTATGGCCGTTTTCATAGATAATATTATGTCAGTTTTCATAGACAATATTATGGCAGTTTTCATAGATAATATTATGTCAGTTTTCTATTATGTCCGTTTTCATAGATAATATTATGGCAGTTCTCATAGACGATATTCTGTCAGTTTTTATAGACAATATTATGGCAGTTTTCATAGACAATATTATGTCAGTTTTCATAGACAATATTATGGCAGTTTTCATAGATAATATTATGTCTGTTTTCATAGACAATATTATGGCAGTTTTCTATTATGTCCGTTTTCATAGATAATATTATGTCAGTTTTCATAGATAATATTATGTCAATTTTCTATTATGGCAGTTTTCATAGATAATATTATGGCAGTTTTCATAGACAATATTATGTCAGTTTTCATAGACAATATTATGACAGTTTTCATAGATAATATTATGTCAGTTTTCCTAGACAATATTATGGCAGTTTTCTATTATGTCCGTTTTCATAGATAATATTATGGCAGTTTTCATAGACAATATTATGGCAGTTTTCATAGATAATATTATGTCAGTTTTCTATTATGTCCGTTTTCATAGATAATATTATGGCAGTTTTCATAGACAATATTATGTCAGTTTTCTATTATGGCAGTTTTCATAGATAATATTATGGCAGTTTTCATAGATAATATTATGTCAGTTTTCATAGACAATATTATGTCAGTTTTCATAGACAATATTATGGCAGTTTTCATAGACAATATTATGTCAGTTTTCATAGAGAATATTATGACAGTTTTCATAGATAATATTATGTCAGTTTTCATAGACAATATTATGACAGTTTTCATAGACAATATTATGGCAGTTTTCATAGACAATATTATGGCAGTTTTCATAGACAATATTATGGCAGTTTTCTTAGATAATATTATGTCAGTTTTCATAGACAATATTATGGCAGTTTTCATAGATAATATTATGACAGTTTTCTATTATGTCCGTTTTCATAGATAATATTATGGCAGTTTTCATAGACAATATTATGTCAGTTTTTATAGACAATATTATGGCAGTTTTCATAGACAATATTATGGCAGTTTTCATAGATAATATTATGTCAGTTTTCATAGACAATATTATGGCAGTTTTCTATTATGTCCGTTTTCATAGATAATATTATGGCAGTTTTCATAGATAATATTATGTCAGTTTTCTATTATGGCAGTTTTCATAGATAATATTATGGCAGTTTTCATAGACAATATTATGTCAGTTTTCATAGACAATATTATGGCAGTTTTCATAGATAATATTATGGCAGTTTTCATAGATAATATTATGTCAGTTTTCATAGACAATATTATGTCAGTTTTCATAGACAATATTATGGCCGTTTTCATAGATAATATTATGGCAGTTTTCATAGATAATATTATGTCAGTTTTCTATTATGTCCGTTTTCATAGATAATATTATGGCAGTTCTCATAGACAATATTATGTCAGTTTTTATAGACAATATTATGGCAGTTTTCATAGACAATATTATGTCAGTTTTCATAGACAATATTATGGCAGTTTTCATAGATAATATTATGTCAGTTTTCATAGACAATATTATGGCAGTTTTCCATTATGTCCGTTTTCATAGATAATATTATGTCAGTTTTCATAGATAATATTATGTCAGTTTTCTATTATGGCAGTTTTCATAGATAATATTATGGCAGTTTTCATAGACAATATTATGTCAGTTTTCATAGACAATATTATGGCAGTTTTCATAGATAATATTATGTCAGTTTTCATAGACAATATTATGGCAGTTTTCTATTATGTCCGTTTTCATAGATAATATTATGGCAGTTTTCATAGACAATATTATGGCAGTTTTCATAGATAATATTATGTCAGTTTTCTATTATGTCCGTTTTCATAGATAATATTATGGCAGTTTTCATAGACAATATTATGTCAGTTTTCTATTATGGCAGTTTTCATAGATAATATTATGGCAGTTTTCATAGATAATATTATGTCAGTTTTCATAGACAATATTATGTCAGTTTTCATAGACAATATTATGGCAGTTTTCATAGACAATATTATGGCAGTTTTCATAGAGAATATTATGACAGTTTTCATAGATAATATTATGTCAGTTTTCATAGACAATATTATGACAGTTTTCATAGACAATATTATGGCAGTTTTCATAGACAATATTATGGCAGTTTTCATAGACAATATTATGGCAGTTTTCTTAGATAATATTATGTCAGTTTTCATAGACAATATTATGGCAGTTTTCATAGATAATATTATGGCAGTTTTCTATTATGTCCGTTTTCATAGATAATATTATGGCAGTTTTCATAGACAATATTATGCCAGTTTTTATAGACAATATTATGGCAGTTTTCATAGACAATATTATGTCAGTTTTCATTGACAATATTATGTCAGTTTTCATAGTCAATATTATGGCAGTTTTCATAGATAATATTATGGCAGTTTTCATAGACAATATTATGTCAGTTTTCATAGATAATATTATGGCAGTTTTCTATTATGTCCGTTTTCATAGATAATATTATGGCAGTTTTCATAGACAATATTATGTCAGTTTTCATAGACAATATTATGTCAGTTTTCATAGTCAATATTATGGCAGTTTTCATAGATAATATTATGGCAGTTTTCATAGACAATATTATGTCAGTTTTCATAGATAATATTATGGCAGTTTTCATAGACAATATTATGTCAGTTTTCATAGACAATATTATGTCGGTTTTCATAGACAATATTATGTCAGTTTTCATAGACAATATTATGTCAGTTTTCATAGACAATATTATGGCAGTTTTCATAAACAATATTATGGCAGTTTTCATAGATAATATTATGGCAGTTTTCATAGACAATATTATGTCAGTTCATAGATAATATTATGGCAGTTTTCATAGACTAATATTATGTCAGTTTTTCATAGACAATATTATGTCGGTTTTCATAGACAATATTATGTCAGTTTTCATAGACAATATTATGTCAGTTTTCATAGACAATATTATGTCAGTTTTCATAGACAATATTATGTCAGTTTTCATAGACAATATTATTGCAGTTTTCATAGACAATATTATGGCAGTTTTCATAGACAATATTATGTCAGTTTTCATAGACAATATTATGTCAGTTTTCATAGACAATATTATGGCAGTTTTCATAGATAATATTATGTCAGTTTTCTATTATGGCAGTTTTCATAGATAATATTATGGCAGTTTTCATAGACAATATTATGTCAGTTTTCATAGACAATATTATGGCAGTTTTCAAAGATAATATTATGTCAGTTTTCATAGACAATATTATGGCAGTTTTCTATTATGTCCGTTTTCATAGATAATATTATGGCAGTTTTCATAGACAATATTATGGCAGTTTTCATAGATAATATTATGTCAGTGTTCTATTATGTCCGTTTTCATAGATAATATTATGGCAGTTTTCATAGATAATATTATGTCAGTTTTCTATTATGGCAGTTTTCATAGATAATATTATGGCAGTTTTCATAGATAATATTATGTCAGTTTTCATAGACAATATTATGTCAGTTTTCATAGACAATATTATGGCAGTTTTCATAGATAATATTATGGCAGTTTTCATAGACAATATTATGGCAGTTTTCTATTATGGCAGTTTTCATAGATAATATTATGGCAGTTTTCATAGACAATATTATGTCAGTTTTCATAGACAATATTATGGCAGTTTTCATAGACAATATTATGTCAGTTTTCATAGACAATATTATGTCAGTTTTCATAGACCATATTATGTCAGTTTTCATAGATAATATTATGGCAGTTTTCATAGACAATATTATGTCAGTTTTCATAGACAATATTATGTCAGTTTTCATAGATAATATTATTTCAGTTTTCATAGATAATATTATGTAAGTTTTCATAGACAATATTATGGCAGTTTTCTATTATGGCAGTTTTCATAGATAATATTATGGCAGTTTTCATAGACAATATTATGTCAGTTTTCATAGACAATATTATGGCAGTTTTCATAGACAATATTATGTCAGTTTTCATAGACAATATTATGGCAGTTTTCATAGACAATATTATGTCAGTTTTCATAGATAATATTATGGCAGTTTTCATAGACAATATTATGTCAGTTTTCATAGACAATATTATGTCGGTTTTCATAGACAATATTATGTCAGTTTTCATAGACAATATTATGGCAGTTTTCATAGACAATATTATGGCAGTTTTCATAGACAATATTATGGCAGTTTTCATAGACAATATTATGTCAGTTTTCATAGACAATATTATGGCAGTTTTCATAGATAATATTATGGCGTAGGTTTTCATAGACAATATTATGTCAGTTTTCATAGACAATATTATGGCAGTTTTCATAGACAATATTATGTCAGTTTTCATAGATAATATTATGGCAGTTTTCATAGACAATATTATGTCAGTTTTCATAGACAATATTATGTCGGTTTTCATAGACAATATTATGTCAGTTTTCATAGACAATATTATGGCAGTTTTCATAGACAATATTATGGCAGTTTTCATAGACATTATTATTGCAGTTTTCATAGACAATATTATGGCAGTTTTCATAGACAATATTATGGCAGTTTTCATAGACAATATTATGTCAGTTTTCATAGACAATATTATGGCAGTTTTCATAGATAATATTATGGCAGTTTTCAATTATGGCAGTTTTCATAGATAATATTATGGCAGTTTTCATAGACAATATTATGTCAGTTTTCATAGACAATATTATGGCAGTTTTCATAGATAATATTATGGCAGTTTTCATAGACAATATTATGGCAGTTTTCTATTATGTCCGTTTTCATAGATAATATTATGGCAGTTTTCATAGACAATATTATGGCAGTTTTCATAGATAATATTATGTCAGTTTTCTATTATGTCCGTTTACATAGATAATATTATGGCAGTTTTCATAGATAATATTATGTCAGTTTTCTATTATGGCAGTTTTCATAGATAATATTATGTCAGTTTTCATAGATAATATTATGTCAGTTTTCATAGACAATATTATGTCAGTTTTCATAGACAATATTATGGCAGTTTTCATAGATAATATTATGGCAGTTTTCATAGACAATATTATGTCAGTTTTCATAGACAATATTATGGCAGTTTTCATAGACAATATTATGTCAGTTTTCATAGATAATATTATGGCAGTTTTCATAGACAATATTATGTCAGTTTTCATAGACAATATTATGTCGGTTTTCATAGACAATATTATGTCAGTTTTCATAGACAATATTATGTCAGTTTTCATAGACAATATTATGGCAGTTTTCATAGACAATATTATGGCAGTTTTCATAGACAATATTATGGCAGTTTTCATAGACAATATTATGGCAGTTTTCATAGACAATATTATGGCAGTTTTCATAGACAATATTATGTCAGTTTTCATAGACAATATTATGGCAGTTTTCATAGATAATATTATGTCAGTTTTCAATTATGGCAGTTTTCATAGATAATATTATGGCAGTTTTCATAGACAATATTAAGTCAGTTTTCATAGACAATATTATGGCAGTTTTCATAGATAATATTATGGCAGTTTTCATAGACAATATTATGGCAGTTTTCTATTATGTCCGTTTTCATAGATAATATTATGGCAGTTTTCATAGACAATATTATGGCAGTTTTCATAGATAATATTATGTCAGTTTTCTATTATGGCAGTTTTCATAGACAATATTATGGCAGTTTTCATAGATAATATTATGTCAGTTTTCATAGACAATATTATGGCAGTTTTCATAGATAATATTATGTCAGTTTTCTATTATGGCAGTTTTCATAGATAATATTATGGCAGTTTTCATAGACAATATTATGTCAGTTTTCATAGACCATATTATGTCAGTTTTCATAGATAATATTATTTCAGTTTTCATAGATAATATTATGTAAGTTTTCATAGACAATATTATGGCAGTTTTCTATTATGGCAGTTTTCATTGATAATATTATGGCAGTTTTCATAGACAATATTATGTCAGTTTTCATAGACAATATTATGGCAGTTTTCATAGACAATATTATGTCAGTTTTCATAGACAATATTATGGCAGTTTTCATAGACAATATTATGTCAGTTTTCATAGATAATATTATGTCAGTTTTCATAGACAATATTATGTCAGTTTTCATAGACAATATTATGTCGGTTTTCATAGACAATATTATGTCAGTTTTCATAGACAATATTATGGCAGTTTTCATAGACAATATTATGGCAGTTTTCATAGACAATATTATGGCAGTTTTCATAGACAATATTATGTCAGTTTTCATAGACAATATTATGGCAGTTTTCATAGATAATATTATGGCAGTTTTCATAGACAATATTATGTCAGTTTTCATAGACAATATAATGGCAGTTTTCATAGACAATATTATGTCAGTTTTCATAGATAATATTATGGCAGTTTTCATAGACAATATTATGTCAGTTTTCATAGATAACATTATGGCAGTTTTCATAGACAATATTATGTCAGTTTTCATAGACAATATTATGTCGGTTTTCATAGACAATATTATGTCAGTTTTCATAGACAATATTATGTCAGTTTTCATAGACAATATTATGTCAGTTTTCATAGACAATATTATGTCAGTTTTCATAGACAATATTATTGCAGTTTTCATAGACAATATTATGGCAGTTTTCATAGACAATATTATGTCAGTTTTCATAGACAATATTATGTCAGTTTTCATAGACAATATTATGGCAGTTTTCATAGATAATATTATGTCAGTTTTCTATTATGGCAGTTTTCATAGATAATATTATGGCAGTTTTCATAGACAATATTATGTCAGTTTTCATAGACAATATTATGGCAGTTTTCAAAGATAATATTATGTCAGTTTTCATAGACAATATTATGGCAGTTTTCTATTATGTCCGTTTTCATAGATAATATTATGGCAGTTTTCATAGACAATATTATGGCAGTTTTCATAGATAATATTATGTCAGTGTTCTATTATGTCCGTTTTCATAGATAATATTATGGCAGTTTTCATAGATAATATTATGTCAGTTTTCTATTATGGCAGTTTTCATAGATAATATTATGGCAGTTTTCATAGATAATATTATGTCAGTTTTCATAGACAATATTATGTCAGTTTTCATAGACAATATTATGGCAGTTTTCATAGATAATATTATGGCAGTTTTCATAGACAATATTATGGCAGTTTTCTATTATGGCAGTTTTCATAGATAATATTATGGCAGTTTTCATAGACAATATTATGTCAGTTTTCATAGACAATATTATGGCAGTTTTCATAGACAATATTATGTCAGTTTTCATAGACAATATTATGTCAGTTTTCATAGACCATATTATGTCAGTTTTCATAGATAATATTATGGCAGTTTTCATAGACAATATTATGTCAGTTTTCATAGACAATATTATGTCAGTTTTCATAGATAATATTATTTCAGTTTTCATAGATAATATTATGTAAGTTTTCATAGACAATATTATGGCAGTTTTCTATTATGGCAGTTTTCATAGATAATATTATGGCAGTTTTCATAGACAATATTATGTCAGTTTTCATAGACAATATTATGGCAGTTTTCATAGACAATATTATGTCAGTTTTCATAGACAATATTATGGCAGTTTTCATAGACAATATTATGTCAGTTTTCATAGATAATATTATGGCAGTTTTCATAGACAATATTATGTCAGTTTTCATAGACAATATTATGTCGGTTTTCATAGACAATATTATGTCAGTTTTCATAGACAATATTATGGCAGTTTTCATAGACAATATTATGGCAGTTTTCATAGACAATATTATGGCAGTTTTCATAGACAATATTATGTCAGTTTTCATAGACAATATTATGGCAGTTTTCATAGATAATATTATGGCAGTTTTCATAGACAATATTATGTCAGTTTTCATAGACAATATTATGGCAGTTTTCATAGACAATATTATGTCAGTTTTCATAGATAATATTATGGCAGTTTTCATAGACAATATTATGTCAGTTTTCATAGACAATATTATGTCGGTTTTCATAGACAATATTATGTCAGTTTTCATAGACAATATTATGGCAGTTTTCATAGACAATATTATGGCAGTTTTCATAGACATTATTATTGCAGTTTTCATAGACAATATTATGGCAGTTTTCATAGACAATATTATGGCAGTTTTCATAGACAATATTATGTCAGTTTTCATAGACAATATTATGGCAGTTTTCATAGATAATATTACGGCAGTTTTCAATTATGGCAGTTTTCATAGATAATATTATGGCAGTTTTCATAGACAATATTATGTCAGTTTTCATAGACAATATTATGGCAGTTTTCATAGATAATATTATGGCAGTTTTCATAGACAATATTATGGCAGTTTTCTATTATGTCCGTTTTCATAGATAATATTATGGCAGTTTTCATAGACAATATTATGGCAGTTTTCATAGATAATATTATGTCAGTTTTCTATTATGTCCGTTTACATAGATAATATTATGGCAGTTTTCATAGATAATATTATGTCAGTTTTCTATTATGGCAGTTTTCATAGATAATATTATGTCAGTTTTCATAGATAATATTATGTCAGTTTTCATAGACAATATTATGTCAGTTTTCATAGACAATATTATGGCAGTTTTCATAGATAATATTATGGCAGTTTTCATAGACAATATTATGTCAGTTTTCATAGACAATATTATGGCAGTTTTCATAGACAATATTATGTCAGTTTTCATAGATAATATTATGGCAGTTTTCATAGACAATATTATGTCAGTTTTCATAGACAATATTATGTCGGTTTTCATAGACAATATTATGTCAGTTTTCATAGACAATATTATGTCAGTTTTCATAGACAATATTATGGCAGTTTTCATAGACAATATTATGGCAGTTTTCATAGACAATATTATGGCAGTTTTCATAGACAATATTATGGCAGTTTTCATAGACAATATTATGGCAGTTTTCATAGACAATATTATGTCAGTTTTCATAGACAATATTATGGCAGTTTTCATAGATAATATTATGTCAGTTTTCAATTATGGCAGTTTTCATAGATAATATTATGGCAGTTTTCATAGACAATATTAAGTCAGTTTTCATAGACAATATTATGGCAGTTTTCATAGATAATATTATGGCAGTTTTCATAGACAATATTATGGCAGTTTTCTATTATGTCCGTTTTCATAGATAATATTATGGCAGTTTTCATAGACAATATTATGGCAGTTTTCATAGATAATATTATGTCAGTTTTCTATTATGTCCGTTTACATAGATAATATTATGGCAGTTTTCATAGATAATATTATGTCAGTTTTCTATTATGTCAGTTTTCATAGATAATATTATGTCAGTTTTCATAGATAATATTATGTCAGTTTTCATAGACAATATTATGTCAGTTTTCATAGACAATATTATGGCTGTTTTCATAGACAATATTATGTCAGTTTTCATAGATAATATTATGTCAGTTTTCATAGACAATATTATGGCAGTTTTCATAGATAATATTATGGCAGTTTTCATAGATAATATTATGGCAGTTTTCATAGATAATATTATGGCAGTTTTCATAGACAATATTATGTCAGTTTTCATAGACAATATTATGTCAGTTTTAATAGATAATATTATGGCTGTTTTCATAGACAATATTATGGCAGTTTTCATAGATAATATTATGGCAGTTTTCATAGGTAATATTATGGCAGTTTTCATAGATAATATTATGGCCGTTTTCATAGACAATATTATGGCAGTTTTCATAGACAATATTATGTCAGTTTTCATAGATAATATTATGGCAGTTTTCATAGACAATATTATGTCAGTTTTCATAGATAATATTATGGCAGTTTTCTATTATGTCCGTTTTCATAGATAATATTATGGCAGTTTTCATAGATAATATTATGTCAGTTTTCTATTATGGCAGTTTTCATAGATAATATTATGGCAGTTTTCATAGATAATATTATGGCAGTTTTCATAGACAATATTATGGCAGTTTTCATAGACAATATTATGTCAGTTTTTATAGATAATATTATGGCAGTTTTCATAGACAATATTATGTCAGTTTTCATAGATAATATTATGGCAGTTTTCTATTATGTCCGTTTTCAGAGATAATATTATGGCAGTTTTCATAGATAATATTATGTCAGTTTTCTATTATGGCAGTTTTCATAGATAATATTATGGCAGTTTTCATGGATAATATTATGTCAGTTTTCATAGACAATATTATGTCAGTTTTCATAGACAATATTATGGCAGTTTTCATAGACAATATTATGTCAGTTTTCATAGATAATATTATGGCAGTTTTCATAGATAATATTATGGCAGTTTTCATAGACAATATTATGTCAGTTTTCATAGATAATATTATGTCAGTTTTCATAGACAATATTATGGCAGTTTTCATAGAGAATATTATGGCAGTTTTCATAGATAATATTATGTCAGTTTTCATAGACAATATTATGGCAGTTTCATAGACAATATTATGGCAGTTTTCATAGACAATATTATGGCAGTTTTCATAGACAATATTATGGCAGTTTTCATAGATAATATTATGTTAGTTTTCATAGACAATATTATGGCAGGTTTCATAGATAATATTATGGCAGTTTTCTATTATGTCCGTTTTCATAGATAATATTATGGCAGTTTTCATAGACAATATTATGTCAGTTTTTATAGACAATATTATGACAGTTTTCATAGACAATATTATGTCAGTTTTCATAGACAATATTATGTCAGTTTTCATAGACAATATTATGGCAGTTTTCATAGATAATATTATGGCAGTTTTCATAGATAATATTATGGCAGTTTTCATAGACAATATTATGTCAGTTTTCATAGACAAATGTCAGTTTTCATAGATAATATTATGGCAGTTTTCATAGACAATATTATGTCAGTTTTCATAGACAATATTATGGCAGTTTTCAAAGATAATATTATGTCAGTTTTCATAGACAATATTATGGCAGTTTTCTATTATGTCCGTTTTCATAGATAATATTATGGCAGTTTTCATAGACAATATAATGTCAGTTTTCATACACAATATTATGGCAGTTTTCATAGACAATATTATGGCAGTTTTCATAGACAATATTATGGCAGTTTTCATAGACAATATTATGGCAGTTTTCATAGACAATACTATGTCAGTTTTCATAGATAATATTATGTTAGTTTTCATAGACAATATTATGGCAGTTTTCATAGACAATATTATGGAAGTTTTCATAGACAATATTATGTCAGTTTTCATAGACAATATTATGTCAGTTTTCATAGACAATATTATGTCAGTTTTCAAAGATAATATTATGTCAGTTTTCATAGATAATATTATGGCAGTTTTCATAGATAATATTATGGCAGTTTTCTATTATGGCAGTTTTCATAGATAATATTATGTCAGTTTTCATAGACAATATTATGTCAGTTTTCATAGACAATATTATGGCAGTTTTCATAGACAATATTATGTCAATTTTCATAGACAATATTATGTCAGTTTTCATAGACAATATTATGTCAGTTTTCATAGATAACATTATGGCAGTTTTCATAGACAATATTATGTCAGTTTTCATAGACAATATTATGTCGGTTTTCATAGACAATATTATGTCAGTTTTCATAGACAATATTATGTCAGTTTTCATAGACAATATTATGGCAGTTTTCATAGACAATATTATGGCAGTTTTCATAGACAATATTATGGCAGTTTTCATAGACAATATTATGGCAGTTTTCATAGACAATATTATGGCAGTTTTCATTGACAATATTATGTCAGTTTTCATAGACAATATTATGGCAGTTTTCATCGATAATATTATGTCAGTTTTCTATTATGGCATTTTTCATAGATAATATTATGGCAGTTTTCATAGACAATATTATGTCAGTTTTCATAGACAACATTATGGCACTTTTCAAAGATAATATTATGTCAGTTTTCATAGACAATATTATGGCAGTTTTCTATTATGTCCGTTTTCATAGATAATATTATGGCAGTTTTCATAAACAATATTATGGCAGTTTTCATAGATAATATTATGTCAGTTTTCTATTATGTCCGTTTTCATAGATAATATTATGGCAGTTTTCATAGATAATATTATGTCAGTTTTCTATTATGGCAGTTTTCATAGATAATATTATGGCAGTTTTCATAGATAATATTATGGCAGTTTTCATAGACAATATTATGTCAGTTTCCATAGACAATATTATGGCAGTTTTCATAGACAATATTATGTCAGTTTTCATAGACAATATTATGTCAGTTTTCATAGATAATATTATGTCAGTTTTCATAGATAATATTATGGCAGTTTTCATAGATAATATTATGGCAGTTTTCATAGACAATATTATGGGACTTTTCATAGACAATATTATGGCAGTTTTCATAGATAATATTATGGCAGTTTTCATAGACAATATTATGGCAGTTTTCATAGATAATATTATGTCAGTTTTCTATTATGTCCGTTTTCATAGATAATATTATGGCAGTTTTCATAGACAATATTATGTCAGTTTTTATAGACAATATTATGGCAGTTTTCATAGACAATATTATGTCAGTTTTCATAGACAATATTATGGCAGTTTTCATAGATAATATTATGGCAGTTTTCATAGATAATATTATGGCTGTTTTCATAGACAATATTATGTCAGTTTTCATAGACAATATTATGTCAGTTTTCATAGATAATATTATGGCAGTTTTCATAGACAATATTATGGCAGTTTTCATAGATAATATTATGTCAGTTTTCTATTATGTCCGTTTTCATAGATAATATTATGGCAGTTTTCATAGACAATATTATGTCAGTTTTCATAGACAATATTATGGCAGTTTTCATAGACAATATTATGGCAGTTTTCACAGACAATATTATGGCAGTTTTCATAGATAATATTATGGCAGTTTTCATAGATAATATTATGTCAGTTTTCATAGACAATATTATGTCAGTTTTCATAGACAATATTATGGCCGTTTTCATCGATAATATTATGTCAGTTTTCATAGACAATATTATGGCAGTTTTCATAGATAATATTATGTCAGTTTTCAATTATGTCCGTTTTCATAGATAATATTATGTCAGTTTTCATAGACAATATTGTTACGTGCCGGCTATTATCCTAATGTTTTGGTAGCGTATAGTACGATATGTACATTCTTGTTCCTTTGGTAGCGTGTGTTTAAATAATAGTTATAACTAAAATGGACTCCAACTAAATGTTAAGTGTATGGACTGGTGAATAAACACAGGAGACAGCTTCAGTAAATTAACTATAATATATATATCGTTATAAATTCAATCACAGAAATATAAGTACAACTGCATGTATTTAAATGCTTGCAACAATTCTTGAATAACACAACGATAAGTTAAATCCATGTATCAGGTTTAAGTATAATCACTTCTCATTTTCTAATGCCCCCTGTTAATCTACAGTACTTGTCAGTGGTAACGTTAACAAAATAATCATCTAAATATCTAATTCTTTCAACATTAAAATATATCTTATCTAATAGTGTGCAAATCTATTAGAATATCTTTATTTGAACCGTGTAAATAATTTATTAACTAAATCTTAACCTTCAATAAACTTAGATGCTCACAGTTGGAACTAAAATTACGGAGTCCTCCTCCAAAACCTGGAGGAAGCTTTTATACTACATCCCAAATCCACCACAATTCCGCCATCCGCCATCCGCCAGTTCCCCCGAATTCCGCCAATCCGCCATCTCCTCCATGGGAATCATTGGCGGAATCCTACAAATCTGGCGGAGCCGCCATAGCGTAACCAATGTAAACAAAGTATACCCATTGATAAAAAAACACAAAATGAAGTATTTAAACCTATTTCTAACATATAATTAAATATAAAACATTAAAGAGTAATAATTAATAAACATGACTAGACCTTTTATATCAAAATCTGATGTGGGATTATAAAATAAACGTAGATCGAATTTGAACTACAAGATTTTCTGAGTGCTAAAACATAGCAGACTAGTGACCTCCTGTGTATTCCCCACAATGCAATGCGACGTTTGGATTTAAAATGGCAGCTTACATAAACAAGCACATTGATAAACACTTTCACTATGGAATTACTTAATGGATAATAGATGGTATAAGGTAAAAATAAAATAATTACACTCAGAAATGTTTACATTTAAGTTCCCTCAGGTTGACACTGAAGTCCTCTGCATTATTATTACAGAAATCGATCTCAGATAAAATGACAAACGTACATGTACACAGAGTATAAATACAACCTGACCTAGTTTACAATACATGTTTTAGTAAAAAGATGCTGTAACCCTGGGACATATCACAACCCCCTCCTTATTATGTTAAAGTTCCAACTAACATTATTATAAATGGTAACGCTCAATTTAACTTTATAATAGCTACTATATGTAGTCAGTCAATGTTTTAGTACTTATAGTACTTTGATCATAAACGTAAACACAAAAGTCACAGTTCAGTACTTGTAGTACTTTGATTATAACATGTAAACACATCTTTGTCACTATAAGTGTTCACCCGCCTATACAGTTTTTACGATATTAACTATGGAATTGTCACTGACTTAGTGAATAATTATGTTACACACTAGTCATAATTAAATTGAAATTCTTGCAACTTGATGCATCTGCCAGTCAAAGTCCTTATAGTTCAGTTCAATCACTTCTTAACTTTTAGGCTTCAATATTTCAAGTTTATGGATGTAAATGAATTATAATTTGTTGAATCAATTATGTTAATTCTTAGTTTCTCCTATTTCTGTTGATGTGACTCACTGTGGACTTCAGTTTATTTTCCTTATTTTCGTCTCGTCTGTCTCGTCGAACTTCCACTCTAGCCTGATCTCTGTCTCTTTTATCCTTCTTCTCGCATTCCTTCTTCTCGCGTTCCTTCTTGGCCACACTCTCTGAATCATACAGGACTTTAACCATGTTAAATATTGTATTAAGCATGTTATTTTGCTGATGTATCGTTTTTTCCAGACATCTTATAGCCCTAGCATTCTTATCCACAGCTTCCTGTATGGATCTTTCCATATTACCGATGGAAACTTTCACTGAGTCACCAGAGGAACTAGATGAGGAGCTGGATGGCACTGGCGAAACTGACCTAGCCCTTTTCTTTGGTTGTGGTGGGGCAGAGACATCCCGCTTCTCTGTAGTGCTGCCCAAAAGTTGGGGCAGAAGGTTCTCCACAACTTCCTCGTCCCTTCTCAATGTCTGAGCTGTAGCTGGGAGATCACTCTCTCTTAAGCTCAACAACGGCAGTGTCGTCTGGGGTTGACACATGGTCCATGAAGTCTGAGGAGCAGATGCGGGTTGTTGGAAATAGGTTCCAACTTTGGATGGGCCATGTACATCGGAACCTTCTGGCTGAGGCCTAACTGTATATGCTGGGCCATTTCTTATAACTGAAATAGTATTCAGCGCTTCAGGGACTGCAGGGGCTGTCACAGTAGCTGGGATAGTCGACAACCGTCCATTTGGCAGTAACGAGACCATTGGTTGAGCAGCGCATTGGAAGCTGTTTGTTGGTCCAAATGTTCCCTGGCTGTAAGGGTGTGCAACACCATGGCTAGCAGTAATAGGCTTCGGAACCACATCTTGCAGACAGTCGAATAAGGACTCTGTTTCCGTGTCCATGGTATCATCCACTAACGCCTCTCTGAAGGATCTGGCCACTATATCCTCTTCCTGTTCCACCTGCCCCTTCAATCCCCGCTTTAAGAAGATCTGCTGTGAATCCTCTGGTGAGAACATAGCATAGTCATCTGAGCTGATCACGTACGGCCTTGGGTTCTCTACCAAGTATGTTGAAGAGTCAATAACTTCTCTCTCTGCTGCCATCTTGCGATGACGGGCATAGCTGTTCACATGCTGGTATAAGGTTTTCCTATCCTTACATCTAAACAGGCACAGACGGCAGAAGTATGGTACCTGGTCTAGGCTCAGGTGCCATTTCATGACATGCTCCTCCACTCTGGACTTCCTATCTATAACTTCATTTCTGGTTTGATTAATGCATCTAAGGCACTGATAGGCCCTACCATTGTGCCTGGCTACCTTCATTTGGTCCAAATAAGTCTTTGCGCTAAGTTGATCCATCTGTAAGTATAGGACATAGGTAACATTATAGACCATTGCCACGTATAAACTTGTTTTTTTTTTTTTTTTTTTTTTTTTTTTTTAAAAACACAAAAACCCACTGACAAGTCTTGTGAATGCAGATGAAGTCCCATCCCTGTATATTGTTATGCAGCAAACAAATCTTGTTTTATATAAGTTATTGTTATCACATGTTAGATATTATATCAATGTGTATGACACGTGTACATGTACATATATATGTATATATATATACTTTAACTATGACTGTCACTGATCACAATTAGTTATCTCTGATATTATTTTATATATTCACTGTTAATGTGAATATCCTACACATTGAATATTCATTTCTTTTGAACATCCTCTCTATTGATTCTCTTCAGCAATCTTTTCTGTTAGTTGTACACACTATTGATGCTTTACTCTTCTTCGTATTTGTACTCTTCGTCACTTTTCTTCTGTTCTTACAATCTCTCCCGGTACACTACCGTTCTTCAGTACATTCCATCCACCCGTACTCGTGGTACTCTTCTATTCTTCAGTACAATCCATCTACCCGTACTCATGGTACTCTTCTATACTTCAGTACATTCCATCTACCCGCACTCGTGGTACTCTTCTATTCTTCAGTACATTCCATCTACCCGTACTCATGGTACTCTTCTATTCTTCAGTACATTCCATCTACCCGTACTCATGGTACTCTTCTATTCTTCAGTACATTCCATCTACCCGCACTCGTGGTACTCTTCTATTCTTCAGTACATTCCATCTACCCGTACTCATGGTACTCTTCTATTCTTCCGTACATAAACACAGTAATAAATTGTCATTTAGTACTACTTTATATTCAGTAGTAGACAGCCTTGAACATATTATTTTTAATTATTTTAATATAATATTTTAACTATATTCAAACACAGAAAAAATATCTGTTTACACCAAACAAATTAGGGTGGTGCAAATCACAATATATACATTTTATAATTTGATCACTAAGCGCTACTTGGATTTAAAACCTAGTTTCTTCCGTGCACTGAGGATCCACTTTGGGACTTTATCTCCTTCATATTTCTTAAGCTTGTTATGATGCACCAACCGCTCATTTCCTTCTTTTCCCAGTTGCAAGACGAAGTTGATATCTGATAGCCTCTCCTTAATTAGGAAAGGACCATCATAGAGTCTCTCTAATTTGTGAGCTACACCCACCTTCCGTGCTTCTGCCAAACACCAGACCGCATCACCGATATCATACCTAGTAAATGATACCTTGGCATCATATATTTCCTTTGAGCGCTTTGCAGCAGCCCCTAAGTTCTCACGAGCAACCTTGTGTGCATGTTGCATCCTACTTTTTAGCAAATCAACGTAGTCACCATAGCTTGTAATGTCTCTTCCATCACACATTGTAGAACTTCCAAACACTAGTTCGGCTGGTAATCTTACTTCTTTACCCATAGTAAGCAGGTTTGGAGTGAGTTTGGTAGCTTCATTTGGAGTCGATCGGTAAGCGCCTGCCAGACAACCTAAGTTAAGATCCCAGTCTGTCTGTTCATTGCAGAGATATGCTTTGACCATGCGAAGCAACGTTCGGTTAAAGCGTTCTGACTGTACATTACAGCGTGGATTTCTTGCACTTGTTCTCGTTTTACGGATTTCTAGCAAACGACAGAGTTCTCGAAAAACGTTGCTCTCAAATGCACTGCCTCTATCACTATGAAAAGACAAAGGGCAACCCCATCGAGCTATGTATTCATTCATGATTTTGTTAGCACAGGTTTCAGCTGTCTGGTCTGGGACAGCTAAAATTTCTACATATTTTGAGAAATGATCTGTTAACAGAAGTATGTGTTTGTTACCACGTGGTGTGAGTGGTAACGGTCCTAAATAATCCATGGCTACGACATCTAGTGGAGCTCCTACTTTCATGGAACCCATGGGTGCTCTTGGAATCTTCATAGGCTTTTTATCGGCTGCACAGATATCGCACTTCCGAATGTGCATTGCAATGTCGTCTTTCATAGCGTACCAATAGAATCGCTGCATTGTTTTCTCCTTTGTCTTCTTACATCCTAAGTGTCCAGAGATCATAGAATCGTGCATTTGGCATAGAATATCTTGCTAAACTGTAGATGGAACTAGCAGTTGGGCATGCTCCCCAGTTTGATTATTTCTTTTGAAAATTTTGAATAAAAGTCCATTTCGGACCTCTAGGCTCTCCCATAATATCAACTAGTGACGTGCAGCATGGTTTAAAGTCAGCATTTCTTGACTGCCTGGTCTAATGTTCATCTCTTTGGCTTTGAGCATAGCTCCAATGTTTGGGTCTTTCTCTTGGTGATTACGCATCTCATCATTAGTGAGGTTCCCAATCCATGGTGAGAAGAACAGACTCTTTTCTCTAGTAGGTTCTGTAGAGGTAGACGGGGTTTGATCTGCAGGTGTAACTCCTCTGACTAACTCTAGGTTTTCTTCAACTATTCTGCTTTGTGTAGTTTCCACCTCTATTTTTTCCTTAGCGAATCCTAACTGGTCAAACAGGCCTTTCTGCACCATGTCATCTGCTCTTTTGATACACTTCTTGCACGGCCCACATTTTAGTGGCTCTATTGTATCTACCTCATGACACGTACAGTCTGTGGGATTTTGACAGCGTGATAAAGCATCACAGTGACCTTGTTTCTTTCCAGGTCTGTACTCTATAGCAAAATCATACTGTGCTAACACCTCAATCCATCTGGCTGTCTTGCCTCTGGGTTCTTTCAGACTGAATAGCCAAACCAGTGCCTGATGGTCACTTCTGACAATAAATCTTCTGCCTAAGAGATACTGCCTGAAGTAATCGATAAAGTAACGGACTGCTAAAAGTTCTTTCTCAGTTATACAATAATTGCGCTCGGCTTTATTCAAGGATCTACTAGCATAGGCCAGAACTCGTTCGCGGTTATCTTGCATCTGAGAAAGAACGGCCCCTATCCCTACATCCGAACTATCCGTGTCAAGGTAAAATTCACCCCCTTCGTTCCTTGGGTAACCCATTATTTCAGGACTCACTAGTGCTCTTTTCATCTTAAGAAATGAATCCTGACAGGCGTCATTCCACAGAAACTCCTTCCCTTTCTTTGTTAACTCAACCATAGGTCTAACCATCTTGGCATAGTCCCTTATGAACCGGCGGTAGTAGGAACCCATGGCAACTATTTGCTTGACTTGTTTTGGATTGTTAGGTGTTGGCCAATCAACTATTTTTGCAATATTTATTGGGTTAGGTCTCACCCCATTACCCGATACTACATGTCCTAGAAAGGTAACTTCTGGTCTCAACATTTCACATTTCTTAGGTTTCAATTTTAAACCCGCATCTTGCATTCTTGACAGAAACTGATCTACTCGAACAATGTGCTTATTGAAATCCTTCCCATATACTATGACATCGTCTATGTAGATAATGCAAGTTTCCCACTGAAGACCCTGTAAGGCCAATTCCATGGTTCGTTGAAATGTACTGCTACTATTGTTCAAACCAAAAGGCATCCGGGTCATCTCAAAATGGCCAAATTTGCAGCAAAATGCACTCTTCGGTATATCTGTCTCTCGGAGAGGGATTTGGAAGAAACCGCTGGTTAAGTCAAATGTACTGAATAGACATGAGCCTGATACTGCATCTAGACAGTCTTGAATTCTAGGCAAGGGAAAACCATCTGGCTTCACTAGTGCATTGAGTCGACGGTAGTCAACACATGGACGAATAGACCCACACTTTTTCTTAACGAGTACTATTGGCGAAGCCCAAGGAGAAGTGCTTTTACGAATAACACCTTTAGCTAAAAGATCCTCAATTGCCTTTTTCTCCTCGTCGGCATATGCTAGGGGAACTCTTCTTGGAGCTTGCTTTATCGGTCTTGCATCACCAGTATCTATCGAGTGCTCTGCAAGATGCGTAAGACCTATGTCCCACTCACCCTTTGAAAAGGTGTCTTGATACTTAATAAGCAAATTTGCTACTTCCCGCTTTTCATCTGGTACCTTCCCTTCAGTGGACCTTTCATATAAGTCTTTAAGATGAAGTGGAACTTCGAGCTCTGGTTTACGTTGTGTGTCACATTTTAAAGTGATTTCTGACTTGTTGGCGTCCAGCTGTATTCTACGAACTGAGTAATTGTTCTCGGATTCGCGTGCATGCTCAACTTGTGTAATGGTTTGCAGCTGGTAGTCTTCTGCGATTAACTCAGCATTTCCCACTATGGTATCTTGTCTTAAAGACACAGCAGTGGGAAATGGATTTAACACCCTCACCTTACTGGTGACATTTGTGCTTATATCTACTAATGTAGTGGCCATCTGTAACGGATAAGTTTCCTTAAAGTTTTCTGTGGGTTCTATAATAAATTCGGATTGCCTAGTTAAATCATCTATTTCATCTCTCTCCACATATACATCAATAATAGCTTCACTCTGGCCTGGTAAGATGACGTGATCTGCTACTATAACCTTTCGAACCTTTTCGCGTGTTCCCACTTGTATGCATGGTATTTCTTTTCCATTCATAAGGATGACGCTCCGACTCATTAAGATATCAGCAGGACCCCCTTCATCATTTTGTAAGACATCCATCCCCAGTAACCCATCATCTTCAATTTCAGCTACGATAAGCTCTTTCTGTAGCTCCACTAGACCTAACTTTATGGTAAATATTGCTTTCCCCGGTTCTTTTAGTGGCATGCCACCAGCTCCTTTTAAACATGATGTTTTTGTTAAAACGGGTTTGTTTCCCTTTGTAAGTCTGTTATAAATTCTGTCTGAAATTACCGTTCTAGTTGCCCCTGTATCCGTTGTAAAAAGGATAGGTTGACCTTGTATCGTGCCTTTTATGCAGACCCCAACACTACATGGCTTATTTCTTCTTACTACACTCTCATAATTAATTGACTCCTCTTTATCCATTTCTACATGGCCATTTGTGAAACTATGGGCACTCCCCCGACCATCAGGTTTAGCCCGTTCTAGTTTAAATGATTGGACTGACCATGGTACTGTTCTCTGGGTGTCCTATCAAATGACCTCTGACCTAGAGATGTACCCCTTCTGTTCCATCTAGCAGTATTCCTGTCTCTTGAATCTTTTGCTGGACATTCCCTTGATATATGACCCTTTTGCTGGCATGCATAACAGACAATTTCTTTTCTCACACCCGTTTGTTTACTTTCTATCTTCTGTTTCTCCACAGTCAATTCTGTGATTCTTTCCAACAACAGTTTTAATAGTTTGTCTGTTTCTGAAGCTGGTGTTGCAGATTCTTGTAAGTTGTGTTTAACCTCCTTTAACTCTGTTTTTATCTCTGTTTTACCGCTATTCACTTTTGTCGCACTTGTGCTCTGTTTCTCCTTTATATGTGGTACTCTGCATACATGTTCTGTATCTGAACAGTCTGATTCTTCTCCATCACTATCTTTTGTGTTTGTTCTTCTTACAAACTTCCTTAACTTTCTTTCTCCATATGGAGGGTTTGAACTTCTGCTCTTAGTTTGTATACAGTTGACTACATGATACACGGCTTCATCTATAGACTCGGGTTCCTTGTTATACTCCACCTCAAATCTCGCATCATCATCGGCCAGAACATCGAGAAAACGGCGGACCAAGTCTTCTTGTCTTGTTTTGCTATCACGAAAACCATGGGCTTTGTCATATAATCTTTTGAGTTCTGCGGCGTAATCCTCAACGCTTTCATCTATTTTCTGCTTACGTCTGCTAAATTGTGCGGCAAAAGTTCTCGGTGTCTCTATCACTCTGAACCTGCTTTTCAATTCATCTGTGAGTTGGTGGTAATCATCTAAAACATGTCTTGGTAGCTGTGAATAAACAAATTCACCTGCAGTGCCTTGTAGCTTCGGAAGTAAGTGGTCTAGCTTGTCATCGGAACACAAATTGTGCCGCTCAGCTATTGCTTCGAATCTATTGAACCATACCTTCCAGTCTTCTTTTCCAGTAAAAGGTGGTAATTTGATGTCTTTCTTTTGTGAGCGTGTGTACATTCTCTCATCAAAAGGATAGTTTCTTTGTGGTCTCTCATAATTCTCTCGTGAATTGTGATGTCCTCTTTCTTGATTGTCATTGTGCGCTTGTGTCAGCTCTACCCTTCTATTCCTATATCCATCCCCTCTTTCTCTACTATTTGCCCTTTGTACTGAATGATCTCTTGATTGTCTCTCATAACCCCCATTGTGGTTCTCCCTCACTGATGACGATATTTGACCTCTCTCCTTTATTCTGTCAGCCCCTTCATTTTGATTATGGCTGTTATTTATATTGCTATTCTTCATTTCTCTTAACATGACCATAACATTTTCCATTACACCTGTTATTTGTTGTAAGGTACCTTGTAAATAACTTCTAGCTTGTTGCTCATCCTCTTGACTATTTCTGTCAACTACATTTGAATCAGCACTTCGCTGTAGTTCTGGTTGATCATGCCAATTATTATCTGATTGATATGCTTGATCTTTCTGACCATTTTCTGAACTTAGCCTTCTTTGATTATTGATATCTACTCTAGTACTTGAGTTATCCCTACTTCGCATGTGCAACTCGAGTACGTGATCATCTACAGGTCTGGCACTGCAGTTCTGTTCCAAATCAATATAGCCCTGTGTGTGGCTGTCTTGTTGTCTGTGTTGTTGACTTGAAACTCCTAAACAAGTTAAAGTATTTTCTTCTTCACAATTTTCTTCTCTTTCTTCTGCCATTTTTGGTAAGCTGAATAAAAACTGTGTGGTGTTTTTCTCATTGGCTTGTTTCTTTTTCCCCATGATAAGGCCTTCAAGGTTTGTTTCTCTGAATCTGCTAAGTGCTAGCAAATCCCACCGCTGACCGCCATAAATGTTACGTGCCGGCTATTATCCTAATGTTTTGGTAGCGTATAGTACGATATGTACATTCTTGTTTCTTTGGTAGCGTGTGTTTAAATAATAGTTATAACTAAAATGGACTCCAACTAAATGTTAAGTGTATGGACTGGTGAATAAACACAGGAGACAGCTTCAGTAAATTAACTATAATATATATATCGTTATAAATTCAATCACAGAAATATAAGTACAACTGCATGTATTTAAATGCTTGCAACAATTCTTGAATAACACAACGATAAGTTAAATCCATGTATCAGGTTTAAGTATAATCACTTCTCATTTCCTAATGCCCCCTGTTAATCTACAGTACTTGTCAGTGGTAACGTTAACAAAATAATCATCTAAATATCTAATTCTTTCAACATTAAAATATATCTTATCTAATAGTGTGCAAATCTATTAGAATATCTTTATTTGAACCGTGTAATTAATTTATTAACTAAATCTTAACCTTCAATAAACTTAGATGCTCACAATTGGAACTAAAATTACGGAGTCCTCCTCCAAAACCTGGAGGAAGCTTTTATACTACACCCCAAATCCACCACAATTCCGCCATCCGCCATCCGCCAGTTCCCCCGAATTCCGCCAATCCGCCATCTCCTCCATGGGAATCATTGGCGGAATCCTACAAATCTGGCGGAGCCGCCATAGCGTAACCAATGTAAACAAAGTATACCCATTGATAAAAAAACACAAAATAAAGTATTTAAACCTATTTCTAACATATAATTAAATATAAAACATTAAAGAGTAATAATTAATAAACATGACTAGACCTTTTATATCAAAATCTGATGTGGGATTATAAAATAAACGTAGATCGAATTTGAACTACAAGATTTTCTGAGAGCTAAAACATAGCAGACTAGTGACCTCCTGTGTATTCCCCACAATGCAATGCGACGTTTGGATTTAAAATGGCAGCTTACATAAACAAGCACATTGATAAACACTTTCACTATGGAATTACTTAATGGATAATAGATGGTATAAGGTAAAAATAAAATAATTACACTCAGAAATGTTTACATTTAAGTTCCCTCAGGTTGACACTGATGTCCTCTGCATTATTATTACAGAAATCGATCTCAGATAAAATGACAAACGTACATGTACACAGAGTATAAATACAACCTGACCTAGTTTACAATACATGTTTTAGTAAAAAGATGCTGTAACCCTGGGACATATCAATATTATGGCAGTTTTCATAGATAATATTATGTCAGTTTTCATAGACAATATTATGGCAGTTTTCTATTATGTCCGTTTTCATAGATAATATTATGGCAGTTTTCATAGATAATATTATGTCAGTTTTCTATTATGGCAGTTTTCATAGATAATATTATGGCAGTTTTCATAGACAATATTATGTCAGTTTTCATAGACAATATTATGGCAGTTTTCATAGACAATATTATGTCAGTTTTCATAGACAATATTATGTCAGTTTTCATAGACAATATTATGGCAGTTTTCATAGATAATATTATGGCAGTTTTCATAGATAATATTATGGCAGTTTTCATAAACAATATTATGTCAGTTTTCATAGACAATATTATGTCAGTTTTCATAGATAATATTATGGCAGTTTTTATAGACAATATTATGGCAGTTTTCATAGATAATATTATGTCAGTTTTCTATTATGTCCGTTTTCATAGATAATATTATGGCAGTTTTCATAGACAATATTATGTCAGTTTTCATAGACAATATTATGGCAGTTTTCATAGACAATATTATGGCAGTTTTCATAGACAATATTATGGCAGTTTTCATAGACAATAATATGTCAGTTTTCATAGACAATATTATGGCAGTTTTCATAGACAATATTATGTCAGTTTTCATAGATAATATTATGGCAGTTTTCATAGACAATATTATGGCAGTTTTCATAGACAATATTATGGCAGTTTTCATAGACAATATTATGGCAGTTTTCATAGACAATATTATGGCAGTTTTCATAGACAATATTATGGCAGTTTTCATAGATAATATTATGGCAGTTTTCATAGACAATATTATGGCAGTTTTCTATTATGGCAGTTTTCATAGATAATATTATGGCAGTTTTCATAGACAATATTATGTCAGTTTTCATAGACAATATTATGGCAGTTTTCATACACAATATTATGTCAGTTTTCATAGACAATATTATGGCAGTTTTTCATAGACAATATTATGTCAGTTTTCATAGATAATATTATGGCAGTTTTCATAGACAATATTATGTCAGTTTTCATAGACAATATTATGGCAGTTTTCATAGATAATATTTTTTCAGTTTTCATAGATAATATTATGTCAGTTTTCATAGACAATATTATGGCAGTTTTCTATTATGGCAGTTTTCATATATAATATTATGGCAGTTTTCATAGACAATATTATGTCAGTTTTCATAGACAATATTATGGCAGTTTTCATAGACAATATTATGTCAGTTTTCATAGACAATATTATGGCAGTTTTCATAGACAATATTATGTCAGTTTTCATAGATAATATTATGGCAGTTTTCATAGACAATATTATGTCAGTTTTCATAGACAATATTATGTCGGTTTTCATAGACAATATTATGTCAGTTTTCATAGACAATATTATGTCAGTTTTCATAGACAATATTATGGCAGTTTTCATAGACAATATTATGGCAGTTTTCATAGACAATATTATGGCAGTTTTCATAGACAATATTATGGCAGTTTTCATAGACAATATTATGTCAGTTTTCATAGACAATATTATGGCAGTTTTCTATTATGTCCGTTTTCATAGATAATATTATGGCAGTTTTCATAGACAATATTATGGCAGTTTTCATAGATAATATTATGTCAGTTTTCTATTATGTCCGTTTTCATAGATAATATTATGGCAGTTTTCATAGATAATATTCTGTCAGTTTTCTATTATGGCAGTTTTCATAGATAATATTATGTCAGTTTTCATAGATAATATTATGTCAGTTTTCATAGACAATATTATGTCAGTTTTCATAGACAATATTATGTCAGTTTTCATAGACAATATTATGTCAGTTTTCATAGACAATATTATGTCAGTTTTCATAGACAATATTATGTCAGTTTTCATAGATAATATTATGTCAGTTTTCATAGACAATATTATGGCAGTTTTCATAGATAATATTATGGCAGTTTTCATAGATAATATTATGGCAGTTTTCATAGATAATATTATGGCAGTTTTCATAGACAATATTATGGCAGTTTTCATAGACAATATTATGTTAGTTTTCATAGATAATATTATGGCAGTTTTCATAGACAATATTATGTCAGTTTTCATAGATAATATTATGGCAGTTTTCTATTATGTCCGTTTTCATAGATAATATTATGGCAGTTATCATAGATAATATTATGGCAGTTTTCTATTATGGCAGTTTTCATAGATAATATTATGGCAGTTTTCATAGATAATATTATGTCAGTTTTCATAGACAATATTATGTCAGTTTTCATAGACAATATTATGGCAGTTTTCATAGACAATATTATGTCAGTTTTCATAGATAATATTATGGCAGTTTTCATAGATAATATTATGGCAGTTTTCATAGACAATATTATTGCATTTTTCATAGATAATATTATGGCAGTTTTCATAGACAATATTATGGCAGTTTTCATAGAGAATATTATGGCAGTTTTCATAGATAATATTATGTCAGTTTTCATAGACAATATTATGGCAGTTTCATAGACAATATTATGTCAGTTTTCATAGACAATATTATGGCAGTTTTCATAGATAATATTATGGCAGTTTTCTATTATGTCCGTTTTCATAGATAATATTATGGCAGTTTTCATAGACAATATTATGTCAGTTTTTATAGACAATATTATGGAAGTTTTCATAGACAATATTATGTCAGTTTTCATAGACAATATTATGTTCGTTTTCATAGACAATATTATGGCAGTTTTCATAGATAATATTATGGCAGTTTTCATAGATAATATTATGGCAGTTTTCATAGACAATATTATGTCAGTTTTCATAGACAATATTATGTCAGTTTTCATAGATAATATTATGGCAGTTTTCATAGACAATATTATGGCAGTTTTCATAGATAATATTATGTCAGTTTTCTATTATGTCCGTTTTCATAGATAATATTATGGCAGTTTTCATAGACAATATTATGTCAGTTTTCATAGACAATATTATGGCAGTTTTCATAGATAATATTATGTCAGTTTTCAATTATGGCAGTTTTCATAGATAATATTATGGCAGTTTTCATAGACAATATTATGTCAGTTTTCATAGACAATATTATGGCAGTTTTCATAGACAATATTATGGCAGTTTTCATAGACAATATTATGGCAGTTTTCATAGACATTATTATGGCAGTTTTCATAGACAATATTATGGCAGTTTTCATAGACAATATTATGTCAGTTTTCATAGACAATATTATGGCAGTTTTCATAGACAATATTATGTCAGCATAGATAACATTATGGCAGTTTTCATAGACAATATTATGGCAGTTTTCATAGACAATATTATGGCAGTTTTCATAGACAATATTATGGCAGTTTTCATAGACAATATTATGTCAGTTTTCATAGACAATATTATGGCAGTTTTCATAGATAATATTATGGCAGTTTTCATAGACAATATTATGGCAGTTTCCTATTATGGCAGTTTTCATAGATAATATTATGGCAGTTTTCATAGACAATATTATGTCAGTTTTCATAGACAATATTATGGCAGTTTTCATAGACAATATTATGTCAGTTTTCATAAACAATATTATGGCAGTTTTCATAGACAATATTATGTCAGTTTTCATAGATAATATTATGGCAGTTTTCATAGACAATATTATGTCAGTTTTCATAGATAATATTATGGCAGTTTCATAGACAATATTATGTCAGTTTTCATAGACAATATTATGTCAGTTTTCATAGATAATATTATTTCAGTTTTCATAGATAATATTATGTCAGTTTTCATAGACAATATTATGGCAGTTTTCTATTATGGCAGTTTTCATAGATAGATATTATGGCAGTTTTCATAGACAATATTATGTCAGTTTTCATAGACAATATTATGGCAGTTTTCATAGATAATATTATGGCAGTTTTCAATTATGGCAGTTTTCATAGATAATATTATGGCAGTTTTCATAGACAATATTATGTCAGTTTTCATAGACAATATTATGGCAGTTTTCATAGATAATATTAGGTCAGTTTTCATAGACAATATTATGCAGTTTTCTATTATGTCCGTTTTCATAGATAATATTATGGCAGTTTTCATAGACAATATTATGGCAGTTTTCAATAGATAATATTATGTCAGTTTTCTATTATGGCAGTTTTCATAGATAATATTATGTCAGTTTTCATAGATAATATTATGTCAGTTTTCATAGACAATATTATGTCAGTTTTCATAGACAATAATATGGCAGTTTTCATAGACAATATTATGTCAGTTTTCATAGACAATATTATGTCAGTTTTCATAGACAATATTATGTCAGTTTTCATAGATAATATTATGTCAGTTTTCATAGACAATATTATGGCAGTTTTCATAGATAATATTATGGCAGTTTTCATAGATAATATTATGGCAGTTTTCATAGATAATATTATGGCAGTTTTCATAGACAATATTTTGGCAGTTTTCATAGACAATATTATGTCAGTTTTCATAGATAATATTATGGTAGTTTTCATAGACAATATTATGTCAGTTTTCATAGATAATATTATGGCAGTTTTCTATTATGTCCGTTTTCATAGATAATATTATGGCAGTTTTCATAGATAATATTATGTCAGTTTTCTATTATGGCAGTTTTCATAGACAATATTATGGCAGTTTTCATAGATAATATTATGTCAGTTTTCATAGACAATATTATGTCAGTTTTCATGGACAATATTATGGCAGTTTTCATAGACAATATTATGTCAGTTTTCATAGATAATATTATGGCAGTTTTCATAGATAATATTATGGCAGTTTTCATAGACAATATTATGGCAGTTTTCATAGATAATATTATGTCAGTTTTCATAGACAATATTATGGCAGTTTTAATAGAGAATATTATGGCAGTTTTCATAGATAATATTATGTCAGTTTTCATAGACAATATTATGGCAGTTTCATAGTCAATATTATGGCAGTTTTCATAGACAATATTATGGCAGTTTTCATAGACAATATTATGGCAGTTTTCATAGATAATATTATGTCAGTTTTCATAGATAATATTATGTCAGTTTTCATAGATAATATTATGGCAGTTTTCTATTATGTCCGTTTTCATAGATAATATTATGGCAGTTTTCATAGATAATATTATGTCAGTTTTCTATTATGGCAGTTTTCATAGATAATATTATGGCAGTTTTCATAGACAATATTATGTCAGTTTTCATAGACAATATTATGGCAGTTTTCATAGACAATATTATGTCAGTTTTCATAGACAATATTATGTCAGTTTTCATAGACAATATTATGGCAGTTTTCATAGATAATATTATGGCAGTTTTTCATAGATAATATTATGGCAGTTTTCATAGACAATATTATGTCAGTTTTCATAGAGAATATTATGTCAGTTTTCATAGATAATATTATGGCAGTTTTCATAGACAATATTATGGCAGTTTTCATAGATAATATTATGTCAGTTTTCTATTATGTCCGTTTTCATAGATAGTATTATGTCCGTTTTCATAGGCAATATTATGTCAGTTTTCATAGACAATATTATGCAGTTTTCATAGACAATATTATGGCAGTTTTTATAGACAATATTATGTCAGTTTTCATAGACAATATTATGGCAGTTTTCATAGACAATATTATGTCAGTTTGCATAGATAATATTATGGCAGTTTTCATAGACAATATTATGTCAGTTTTCATAGACAATATTATGTCGGTTTTCATAGACAATATTATGTCAGTTTTCATAGACAATATTATGTCAGTTTTCATAGACAATATTATGGCAGTTTTCATAGACAATATTATGGCAGTTTTCATAGACATTATTATGGCAGTTTCATAGACAATATTATGGCAGTTTTCATAGACAATATTATGTCGAGTTTTCATAGACAATATTATGGCAGTTTTCATAGATAATATTATGTCAGTTTTCAATTATGGCAGTTTTCATAGATAATATTATGGCAGTTTTTCATAGACAATATTATGTCAGTTTTCATAGACAATATTATGGCAGTTTTCATAGATAATATTATGTCAGTTTTCATAGACAATATTATGGCAGTTTTCTATTATGTCCGTTTTCATAGATAATATTATGGCAGTTTTCATAGACAATATTATGGCAGTTTTCATAGATAATATTATGTCAGTTTTCTATTATGTCCGTTTTCATATAGATAATATTATGGCAGTTTTCATAGATAATATTCTGTCAGTTTTCTATTATGGCAGTTTTCATAGATAATATTATGTCAGTTTTCATAGATAATATTATGTCAGTTTCATAGACAATATTATGTCAGTTTTCATAGACAATATTATGGCAGTTTTCATAGACAATATTATGTCAGTTTTCATAGACAATATTATGTCAGTTTTCATAGACAATATTATGTCAGTTTTCATAGATAATATTATGTCAGTTTTCATAGACAATATTATGGCAGTTTTCATAGATAATATTATGGCAGTTTTCATAGATAATATTATGGCAGTTTTCATAGATAATATTATGGCAGTTTTCATAGACAATATTATGGCAGTTTTCATAGACAATATTATGTTAGTTTTCATAGATAATATTATGGCAGTTTTCATAGACAATATTATGTCAGTTTTCATAGATAATATTATGGCAGTTTTCATAGATAATATTATGGCAGTTTTCATAGACAATATTATGGCAGTTTTCATAGATAATATTATGGCAGTTTTCATAGACAATATTATGGCAGTTTTCATAGAGAATATTATGGCAGTTTTCATAGATAATATTATGTCAGTTTTCATAGACAATATTATGGCAGTTTCATAGACAATATTATGTCAGTTTCCATAGACAATATTATGTCAGTTTTCATAGACAATATTATGGCAGTTTTCATAGACAATATTATGTCAGTTTTCATAGACAATATTATGTCCGTTTTCATAGACAATATTATGGCAGTTTTCATAGATAATATTATGACAGTTTTCATAGATAATATTATGTCAGTTTTCATAGATATATTATGGCAGTTTTTCATAGACAATATTATGCAGTTTTCATAGATAATATTATGTCAGTTTTCTATTATGTCCGTTTTCATAGATAATATTATGTCAGTTTTCATAGACAATATTATGTCAGTTTTCATAGACAATATTATGTCAGTTTTCATAGACAATATTATGGTAGTTTTCATAGACAAAATTATGGCAGTTTTCATAGACATATTATGGCAGTTTTCATAGACAATATTATGGCAGTTTTCATAGACAATACTATGTCAGTTTTCATAGATAATATTATGTCAGTTTTCATAGACAATATTATGTCAGTTTTCATAGACAATATTATGGCAGTTTTCATAGACAATATTATGTCAGTTTTCATAGACAATATTATGTCAGTTTTCATAGACAATATTATATCAGTTTTCATAGATAATATTATGTCAGTTTTCATAGATAATATTATGTCAGTTTTCATAGATAATATTATGGCAGTTTTCTATTATGTCCGTTTTCATAGATAATATTATGGCAGTTTTCATAGATAATATTATGTCAGTTTTCTATTATGGCAGTTTTCATAGATAATATTATGGCAGTTTTCATAGACAATATTATGTCAGTTTTCATAGACAATATTATGGCAGTTTTCATAGACAATATTATGTCAGTTTTCATAGACAATATTATGTCAGTTTTCATAGACAATATTATGTCAGTTTTCATAGATAATATTATGGCAGTTTTCATAGATAATATTATGGCAGTTTTCATAGACAATATTATGTCAGTTTTCATAGACAATATTATGTCAGTTTTCATAGATAATATTATGGCAGTTTTCATAGACAATATTATGGCAGTTTTAATAGATAATATTATGTCAGTTTTCTATTATGTCCGTTTTCATAGATAATATTATGTCCGTTTCATAGACAATTATGTCAGTTTTCATAGACAATATTATGGCAGTTTTCATAGACAATATTATGGCAGTTTTCATAGACAATATTATGGCAGTTTTCATAGACAATATTATGGCAGTTTTCATAGACAATATTATGTCAGTTTTCATAGACAATATTATGTCAGTTTTCATAGACCAATATTATGTCAGTTTTCATAGATAATATTATGGCAGTTTTCATAGACAATATTATGGCAGTTTTCATAGACAATATTATGGCAGTTTTCATAGACAATATTATGGCAGTTTTCATAGACAATATTATGTCAGTTTTCATAGACAATATTATGGCAGTTTCATAGATAATATTATGGCAGTTTTCATAGACAATATTATGGCAGTTTCCTATTATAGCAGTTTTCATAGATAATATTATGGCAGTTTTCATAGACAATATTATGTCAGTTTTCATAGACAATATTATGGCAGTTTTCATAGACAATATTATGGCAGTTTTCATAGACAATATTATGGCAGTTTTCATAGACAATATTATGTCAGTTTTCATAGATAATATTATGGCAGTTTTCATAGACAATATTATGTCAGTTTTCATAGACAATATTATGTCAGTTTTCATAGATAATATTATTTCAGTTTTCATAGATAATATTATGTCAGTTTTCATAGACAATATTATGGCAGTTTTCTATTATGGCAGTTTTCATAGATAATATTATGGCAGTTTTCATAGACAATATTATGTCAGTTTTCATAGACAATATTATGGCAGTTTTCATAGACAATATTATGTCAGTTTTCATAGACAATATTATGGCAGTTTTCATAGACAATATTATGTCAGTTTTCATAGATAATATTATGGCAGTTTTCATAGACAATATTATGTCAGTTTTCATAGACAATATTATGTCGGTTTTCATAGACAATATTATGTCAGTTTTTATAGACAATATTATGTCAGTTTTCATAGACAATATTATGGCAGTTTTCATAGACAATATTATGGCAGTTTTCATAGACAATATTATGGCAGTTTTCATAGACAATATTTTGGCAGTTTTCATAGACAATATTATGGCAGTTTTCATAGACAATATTATGGCAGTTTTCATAGATAATATTATGGCAGTTTTCAATTATGGCAGTTTTCATAGATAATATTATGGCAGTTTTCATAGACAATATTATGTCAGTTTTCATAGACAATATTATGGCAGTTTTCATAGATAATATTATGTCAGTTTTCATAGACAATATTATGGCAGTTTTCTATTATGTCCGTTTTCATAGATAATATTATGGCAGTTTTCATAGACAATATTATGGCAGTTTTCATAGATAATATTATGTCAGTTTTCTATTATGGCAGTTTTCATAGATAATATTATGTCAGTTTTCATAGATAATATTATGTCAGTTTTCATAGACAATATTATGTCAGTTTTCATAGACAATATTATGGCAGTTTTCATAGACAATATTATGTCAGTTTTCATAGACAATATTATGTCAGTTTTCATAGACAATATTATGTCAGTTTTCATAGATAATATTATGTCAGTTTTCATAGACAATATTATGGCAGTTTTCATAGATAATATTATGGCAGTTTTCATAGATAATATTATGGCAGTTTTCATAGATAATATTATGGCAGTTTTCATAGACAATATTATGGCAGTTTTCATAGACAATATTATGGCAGTTTTCATAGATAATATTATGGCAGTTTTCATAGACAATATTATGTCAGTTTTCATAGATAATATTATGACAGTTTTCTATTATGTCCGTTTTCATAGATAATATTATGGCAGTTTTCATAGATAATATTATGTCAGTTTTCTATTATGGCAGTTTTCATAGACAATATTATGGCAGTTTTCATA
This sequence comes from Cyrtodaria siliqua, assembly GCA_037043455.1. Taxonomy (NCBI): domain Eukaryota; kingdom Metazoa; phylum Mollusca; class Bivalvia; order Adapedonta; family Hiatellidae; genus Cyrtodaria; species Cyrtodaria siliqua. The sequence goes on from JAWPHD010014073.1 coordinate 59,464, forward strand.
GGTAATATTATGTCAGTTTGCATAGACAATAGTATGTAAGTTTTCATAGACAATATTATGGCAGTTTTCATAGACAATATTATGTCAGTTTTCATAGATAATATTATGGCAGTTTTCATAGATAATATTATGGCAGTTTTCATAGACAATATTATGGCAGTTTTCATAGATAATATTATGTCAGTTTTCATAGACAATATTATGGCAGTTTTCATAGAGAATATTATGGCAGTTTTCATAGATAATATTATGTCAGTTTTCATAGACAATATTATGGCAGTTTCATAGACAATATTATGGCAGTTTTCATAGACAATATTATGGCAGTTTTCATAGACAATATTATGGCAGTTTTCATAGATAATATTATGTCAGTTTTCATAGATAATAGTATGTCAGTTTTCATAGATAATATTATGGCAGTTTTCTATTATGTCCGTTTTCATAGATAATATTATGGCAGTTTTCATAGATAATATTATGTCAGTTTTCTATTATGGCAGTTTTCATAGATAATATTATGGCAGTTTTCATAGACAATATTATGTCAGTTTTCATAGACAATATTATTGCAGTTTTCATAGACAATATTATGTCAGTTTTCATAGACAATATTATGTCAGTTTTCATAGACAATATTATGTCAGTTTTCATAGATAATATTATGTCAGTTTTCATAGATAATATTATGTCAGTTTTCATAGACAATATTATGTCAGTTTTCATAGACAATATTATGTCAGTTTTCATAGATAATATTATGGCAGTCTTCATAGACAATATTATGGCAGTTTTCATAGATAATATTATGTCAGTTTTCTATTATGTCCGTTTTCATAGATAGTATTATGTCCGTTTTCATAGACAATATTATGTCAGTTTTCATAGACAATATTATGGCAGTTTTCATAGACAATATTATGTCAGTTTTCATAGACAATATTATGGCAGTTTTCATAGACAATATTATGTCAGTTTTCATAGACAATATTATGGCAGTTTTCATAGACAATATTATGTCAGTTTTCATAGATAATATTATGGCAGTTTTCATAGACAATATTATGGCAGTTTTCATAGACAATATTATGGCAGTTTTCATAGACAATATTATGGCAGTTTTCATAGACAATATTATGTCAGTTTTCATAGACAACATTATGGCAGTTTTCATAGATAATATTATGGCAGTTTTCATAGACAATATTATGGCAGTTTCCTATTATGGCAGTTTTCATAGATAATATTATGGCAGTTTTCATAGACAATATTATGTCAGTTTTCATAGACAATATTATGGCAGTTTTCATAGACAATATTATGTCAGTTTTCATAGATAATATTATGGCAGTTTTCATAGACAATATTATGTCAGTTTTCATAGACAATATTATGTCAGTTTTCATAGATAATATTATTTCAGTTTTCATAGATAATATTATGTCAGTTTTCATAGACAATATTATGGCAGTTTTCTATTATGGCAGTTTTCATAGATAATATTATGGCAGTTTTCATAGACAATATTATGTCAGTTTTCATAGACAATATTATGGCAGTTTTCATAGACAATATTATGTCAGTTTTCATAGACAATATTATGTCAGTTTTCATAGACAATATTATGTCAGTTTTCATAGATAATATTATGTCAGTTTTCATAGATAATATTATGGCAGTTTTCATAGACAATATTATGTCAGTTTTCATAGACAATATTATGGCAGTTTTCATAGATAATATTATGTCAGTTTTCAATTATGGCAGTTTTCATAGATAATATTATGGCAGTTTTCATAGACAATATTATGTCAGTTTTCATAGACAATATTATGGCAGTTTTCATAGACAATATTATGGCAGTTTTCATAGACAATATTATGGCAGTTTTCATAGACATTATTATGGCAGTTTTCATAGACAATATTATGGCAGTTTTCATAGACAATATTATGTCAGTTTTCATAGACAATATTATGGCAGTTTTCATAGACAATATTATGTCAGCATAGATAATATTATGGCAGTTTTCATAGACAATATTATGGCAGTTTTCATAGACAATATTATGGCAGTTTTCATAGACAATATTATGGCAGTTTTCATAGACAATATTATGTCAGTTTTCATAGACAATATTATGGCAGTTTTCATAGATAATATTATGGCAGTTTTCATAGACAATATTATGGCAGTTTCCTATTATGGCAGTTTTCATAGATAATATTATGGCAGTTTTCATAGACAATATTATGTCAGTTTTCATAGACAATATTATGGCAGTTTTCATAGACAATATTATGTCAGTTTTCATAAACAATATTATGGCAGTTTTCATAGACAATATTATGTCAGTTTTCATAGATAATATTATGGCAGTTTTCATAGACAATATTATGTCAGTTTTCATAGATAATATTATGGCAGTTTTCATAGACAATATTATGTCAGTTTTCATAGACAATATTATGTCAGTTTTCATAGATAATATTATTTCAGTTTTCATAGATAATATTATGTCAGTTTTCATAGACAATATTATGGCAGTTTTCTATTATGGCAGTTTTCATAGATAATATTATGGCAGTTTTCATAGACAATATTATGTCAGTTTTCATAGACAATATTATGTCAGTTTTCATAGACAATATTATGGCAGTTTTCATAGATAATATTATGGCAGTTTTCAATTATGGCAGTTTTCATAGATAATATTATGGCAGTTTTCATAGACAATATTATGTCAGTTTTCATAGACAATATTATGGCAGTTTTCATAGATAATATTATGTCAGTTTTCATAGACAATATTATGGCAGTTTTCTATTATGTCCGTTTTCATAGATAATATTATGGCAGTTTTCATAGACAATATTATGGCAGTTTTCATAGATAATATTATGTCAGTTTTCTATTATGGCAGTTTTCATAGATAATATTATGTCAGTTTTCATAGATAATATTATGTCAGTTTTCATAGACAATATTATGTCAGTTTTCATAGACAATATTATGGCAGTTTTCATAGACAATATTATGTCAGTTTTCATAGACAATATTATGTCAGTTTTCATAGACAATATTATGTCAGTTTTCATAGATAATATTATGTCAGTTTTCATAGACAATATTATGGCAGTTTTCATAGATAATATTATGGCAGTTTTCATAGATAATATTATGGCAGTTTTCATAGATAATATTATGGCAGTTTTCATAGACAATATTATGGCAGTTTTCATAGACAATATTATGTCAGTTTTCATAGATAATATTATGGTAGTTTTCATAGACAATATTATGTCAGTTTTCATAGATAATATTATGGCAGTTTTCTATTATGTCCGTTTTCATAGATAATATTATGGCAGTTTTCATAGATAATATTATGTCAGTTTTCTATTATGGCAGTTTTCATAGACAATATTATGGCAGTTTTCATAGATAATATTATGTCAGTTTTCATAGACAATATTATGTCAGTTTTCATGGACAATATTATGGCAGTTTTCATAGACAATATTATGTCAGTTTTCATAGATAATATTATGGCAGTTTTCATAGATAATATTATGGCAGTTTTCATAGACAATATTATGGCAGTTTTCATAGATAATATTATGTCAGTTTTCATAGACAATATTATGGCAGTTTTCATAGAGAATATTATGGCAGTTTTCATAGATAATATTATGTCAGTTTTCATAGACAATATTATGGCAGTTTCATAGTCAATATTATGGCAGTTTTCATAGACAATATTATGGCAGTTTTCATAGACAATATTATGGCAGTTTTCATAGATAATATTATGTCAGTTTTCATAGATAATATTATGTCAGTTTTCATAGATAATATTATGGCAGTTTTCTATTATGTCCGTTTTCATAGATAATATTATGGCAGTTTTCATAGATAATATTATGTCAGTTTATGTCAGTTTTCATAGATAATATTATGTCAGTTTTCATAGACAATATTAATGTCAGTTTTCATAGACAATATTATGGCAGTTTTCATAGACAATATTATGTCAGTTTTCATAGACAATATTATGTCAGTTTTCATAGACAATATTATGTCAGTTTTCATAGATAATATTATGTCAGTTTTCATAGACAATATTATGGCAGTTTTCATAGATAATATTATGGCAGTTTCATAGATAATATTATGGCAGTTTTCATAGATAATATTATGGCAGTTTTCATAGACAATATTATGGCAGTTTTCATAGACAATATTATGTTAGTTTTCATAGATAATATTATGGCAGTTTTCATAGACAATATTATGTCAGTTTTCA
>JAWPHD010014074.1:0-63769 GCA_037043455.1 Cyrtodaria siliqua
GTGAGGTGGGGTGAGGTGGAGCGGGGGTGAGAGGCGAGAGTGGGTAGTGGGGGGAGGGGTAAACATATATACATATATGTGTAAGAATTGACTAAAACAACAAAGAAATATGTAAAAAAAAAAAAAGTTTCAAGTCTGCGGGTGGTGGTGGTGGTGGGGGTAGGCGGTTGGGGAGGAAGGAGGGAGCCCATGCCCCAATATGGGTGAAGTAATACGATGCATAATGCTATAACAAATCCCAAACCAACATTATAGATATATACATGCTTACATGCAAACCTAAATATGCCTTTTTATGGGCCATCACAATTTGGGTTCCATGGGAGCCCAGAATTTGCAGAAGACAAAATTACTTATCCAACCCTTTACAACATACTATAAGGAAACCAATTCCAAGGTTAGAAGGTTGCAACATATATGTGTAAGAATTGACTAAAACAACACAGAAATATGTAAAAAAAAAAAGTAAAAAATTAGATTTTCAAGCGGGGCTTGGGTGTGGGAGTGAAGCGGGGGGTGAGAGGCGGGAGTGGGTTTGGGTGGGGGGGGGGGGGGGGGGGGGGGGGAACATATATGTGTTAAAATTGACTAAAACAACAAAGAAATATGTAAAAAAAAAATAAGTTTCAAGTCGGGGGAGGGGGAGGTGGTGAGAGGCGGGGGGCAGGGGGTGTTGCAACATATATGTGTAAGAATTTACTAAAACAACACAGAAATATGTAAAAAAATAAAAAAAAGGTGTGGAGGGGAGTGGGGGTATGGGTGGGTGGTGGGGGAGGAGGGAGCCCATGCCCCAATATGGGTGAAGTAATAAGATGCATAATGCTATGACAAATCCCAAACCAAAATTATAGATATTTAAATGCTTACATGCAAACCTAGATCTGCCTTTATTGCACATTTTATGGGCCATCACAATTTGGGTTCCATGGCAGCCCAGAATTTGAAGAAGACAAAATTACTTATCCAACCCTTTACAACATACTATAAGGAAACCAGTTCCAAAATTTAGTTCAGTTAGGACAAGAAATGTAAGAGATATAGACCTGTAAACACAGCTTACACGCAAAATTTGATGTGAAACAGACATATTTTAAGGGCTATCAGCATTTGGGTTCCATGGGAGCATAGGGGTTACCGGAACTAAAATTGCTTATGCAGCCCTTAAGATAATGCTATATAGAAGTCCATGGCCAAATTTGGTTGTGCTAGGGTAAGAATTGTAAGAGACATAGACCTGTAAACACAGCTTACACGCAAAATTTGATGTGTAACAGACATATGTTAAGGGCTATCATAATTTGGGTTCCATGGGAGCCAATGGATCACAGGAACCAAAATTGTTTATGAAGCCCTCAAGATAATGCTATAAGGAAGCCCAAGGCCAAATTTGGTTGTGCTAGGATAGGAAATGTAAGAGATATAGACTTGTAAACACCTTGATGTGTAAAAACCTTGATGTGGGACGCCGACGCCGACCCCGTAGTCGAGCTAACAATGAAGATAATGAATGCTTTAGATGGTGCCATTTAGCTTGTAAATTTCCTGTTGGAAAAAATCCCCAAAGAATATCAAATTATAAAAAGCATATTGGTGATCTTGATTACAAGGGAATAACATTTCCTGTTACAATACAACAAATCCCAAAAATCGAAAAATAAAACAAAATTTGTTTTAACATATTTGGGTATGAAGATAATCAAGTTTACCCTTTGCACATATCAAAAAATAGAGCTGAGGAAACATGTGATATGTTTTTGATCACCGAAAAAGAAAAAACTCTGTGAATAAAAAAACTTCAACAGGTTGATATTTAAAGGGACTCTGTCCGTAACTTTTAGCTTATAAAACACACAATAATTATGTTCGCAAACATTACACACTGAACGTTATTCAATATTTACTAATTAAAAGCAAGACTGTTTAACGGAATTCAATCGCGGTACAAAAAAAAAGAAAATCCACTTCGTGCGTTTGAACTCGCAGCCCAAACTAAAATTACCTTTTCTTTACACTCGCAGTAATAATAGTGATCGTAAAGTATCGGATATCGCTCCCGACTGAGCTAAGCGGGCTATACATATTACGCAATACATACTATGGTGGGGCGTCCGTGGCCGAGTGGTTAACGTCTCTGACTTCCAATCACTTGCCCCTCACCGCTGTAGGTTCGATCCCTCAGGGGCCTAGGAATCTTTATGTGAGGAAGCTTTCCAGCTGGCTTACGGAACGTCGGTGGTTCTACCCAGGTGCCCGCCCGTGCACGAAAATTGCCCGGAGGGGCATCTGGGGTCTTCCTCCACCAATGGAAGCTGGAAAGTCGCCATATGACCTTAGCTGTTGGTGCGACTATAAAATCCACTTCAACATACTATGGTGAAAACCTAATGCGCTAATGGAAGTCACGTGATCGCAGAAAGGTAAATATTGTGGGTCCCACTTTATTTACATATAATTATTAAAACTCACGAATGTATTCCTGCATACTTCTTAGGGTCTATCCTCATGTTTTTATGTATACATTTCACTGAATAAAAGTCAGACAATTATTTCGTTATGCTCAGTATCTGCTTACTTACGGACAGTGTCCCTTTAATCAAACATTACATTCAAATAAAAAATTGTTTTGCAAAACATGCCTGCAGTGCTTTACATTAGAAAGATTTCTGGAAAAACACAAACCTATTTGTCTTTCACTTAACGGAAAACAAGCAGTATACATGCAAAATAAGAATGGAAAAGTTAAGTTTAAAAACTAAGACAGGCAACTAATGGTTCCGTTTGTCATATATGCTGATTTTGAAGCAGTAACCGAAAGTATTTCTTCAGCATCAAACAATCCTAAAAAAACATACACGGAAGCGTATCAGCAACATACTGATTGTGGCTATGGATATAAGATTGTTTGTTGTTGTGATGATCAATATTCAAAACCAGTTGTGACATATAGAGGACCAAACGCTGTTTACAAGTTTTTAGAAAAAATAATATATGAAAAAAAGTGGTGCAAGAAAACTATGAATACACATTTTAAGAAAGATTTGATGATGTCGTCGGAAGAAGAAGCTAGATTCCAAAAATCTAAATCATGTCATATTTGCGGTAATGGTTTTGTAACAACTCTCAAAAAGGTAACGCGGGTCGTACAGTGGCATACACAAATTCCATCAGAAAAGTCAGGGACAATTGTCATATAACTGGAAAGTTTAAAGGAAGCGCTCATGAAATATGTAATATTAATTTCAGACTAATTAAAAAAATACCTGTTGTGTTTCATAACTTGAGAGGATATGATTCTCACTTTATAATGACACATCGGAAAGTTTAAAAAATAAATAAATGTTATACCGAATAACATGGAGTACATGGCTTTTATGTTAGGAAAAAGTTTAGTGTTTATTGACTGTTTCCAGTTTATGTCTCAATCGCTTGATAATTTAGTTAAGAACATCCCTTCGTTTTCAGTATACCTCGCAGGAATACTTTGATGATAAGCTAGAATTAATAAAAAGAAAATGTGTTTATCCTTATGGAACCACTGAGTTCCGTCGGTGTGTTCTTGGGCAAGACACTTTTCCTTAGCCTCGTCCTTCGGATGTGGACGTAAACCGGGCGGTTCTGTGTATCGGTCTATCCTCAGAATTTGCTTAATGAATTGCAAATGTGTTATTTATAAAAATTAATAGATACTGGGTGTTTTGGTAAAGTTCTTCCTAAGCGAAGGGCAATCAAGCAGTTTGTATAGTTGCGAGGGGGTCTGGCAGCATGTAAGCCATCGCCATTTGGACAACTGGAGACAACTGATAACGGCTGATTGTTTGTAGCGAGGGAGGAAACGGTGCCAGAACCATCAGTATCTATACTACGGTGTCCCTTCATTGTTTAGTATTTCATTGAGGTTTAGTAAAATCAAATAAATCTGCATATATAGGCCTATTTTAGCAATGTTTAGATATCAACTCCACATGGCTTCAATTCGTGCAACTTTTAAATGTGTATATACAGTTAATAGCTATTTTCGTGGAAATTATAGCAAAAGTAAACTTTAATGTGATAAAAAGTAACAATAGAATAGATATCTGTCTGTCCTTCCGTCCGTCCTTTCGCATGATTGTCATTCTGTCCGTTGGTCTGTCGGTCCGCCCCTCTGTCAGTCTGACCAACTGATTGACTGTCGAAATGTCCTACTTCAAGAAGCGGGGAAAATAATGACAACAGAAAAAATACGGTGCCGGTGACCGGGATCAGGTGCAAATCTAACCTTCGACCTCTGGATTTGAAAGTCCGTTTCAATTTTCAACATAAGATTATGACCCTGACCTGGATGGTGTACGAGCACATCTTTTCGTTTAATGGTGAATTATTAGTTTAACTCAAGACACATTGTAAACGTTAAGGCCAAACTTGAATAGTTCCGCTAATATTGCATTAAAACCCTAACCACTATTTTCAAAACATCTATTATCTTCAGGAATATGATGTCGGGCCCGGTAGCGCAGTTGGCAGTGCGTTGATTGTAAATCCGGAGGTCGCAGGTTCGATCCTATCTCCGTCCGATATTCGGCACCTCTTTTCATCACCCGCTGTCGGTGTGTCAAAGACGTTTGCATGAGCATATGCGTTAACGGTTTCCAACTTCTTTCGCCAAGTTTTTTTTATATGTCAAAATGGCCTTCGGGCATTTTGACTGCTAAACAGCCGTCTGTTTAAATTGACTTTTTGAGAGCAACGGTACGTGCGCAGTGAAGCAGTCTATCGGGCATTTAGACCAAGGTAGTCTCATAACCCAAACAGTTTCCAGACGTGAAAAGTTTTGACCACAGCGGGGCTCAAACTCGTGTTTGTGATGGGGAAGTGTATATAAACCAACGGTCTAAAACTTTTTTAACGCCACCGTCCCAATGGGCGTGTGTGAAGTTTGAACGCTTTATTTCAAGTGTGAAGTTTCATTTCTGTTAAAAATCGCCTAAAGGCCCGAACGTATTTGTCACATTTGCAAAATGTGAAGAACGCGACCGTATTCTTCACACATGACATGATTATTGCGTGAAGAATGCGTTTTGTTGAAAATGAGGTCCAACAAAGCATGTATAAACTAATAAACATATGTGTAAAGTATAAACTAATAAACATACGTATAGTGTATAAACTAATAAACATACGTATAATGTATAAACTTATGAACATATCTATAATGTATTAACTAATAAACATATGTTAATGTATAAACTAATAAACATATGAATAATGTATAAACTAATAAACATATGTATAATGTATAAACTAATAAACATATGTGTAATGTATAAACTAATAAACATATGTTAATGTATAAACTAATAAACATATGTATAATGTATAAACTAATAAACATACATATTGTGTATAAACTAATAAACATATGCATAATGTATAAACTAATAAACATATGTAAAATACTACTGTAAGTAATATTTTACCAATACAAGCTCAGACAAGTTTGAAGTTCACGCATTGTGTGACTCACTCCAATTCCTCTAACCACAAGGCACTTTCCCCACCCTTCCCCATGTTTTATTTTACGAAGTTATATCGGTCAGTGGAGAAACCTGGTAAACTAATTGAATAACAACATATGTTGTGTAAAGAAAGGTTCCTATACATAGATAACTAGTTTTCGCATATTTACTTTAGATTAGTAGAGCATATAGAAACCTTACCAATACATTCCTCTCAGATTCTGAAAGGCTGGAATTGCATTCAGGTCAAGGGTCAAAATCCCAGAGTACTGTTACTATATATGGAAACATGTATTGCGCTCTATATATTAGTTATTTAGTTGAAAGTACATTAATGTATATCTCTGGCTGTAGGAAGGTTGGTATACACTAATGTATATCTCTGGCTGTAGGAACGTTGGTATACATTAATTTATATCTCTGGCTGTATGAAGGCTGGTATACATTAATGTATATCTCTGGCTGTAGGAAGGTCGGTATACATTACTGTATATCTCTGGCTGTAGAAAGGTCGGTTTACATTAATGTATATCTTTGGCTGTATGAAGGTTGGTATACATTATATATATCTCTGGCTGTAGGAAAGTTGGTATACATTAATGTATACCTCTGGCTGTATGAAGGTTGGTATTCATTAATGTATACCTCTGGCTGTGTGAAGGTTGGTATACATTATTGTATATCTCTGGCTGTAGGAAGGTTGGTATACATTAATGTATATCTCTGGCTGTAGAAAGGTTGGTATACATTAATGTATATCTCTGGCTGTATGAAGGCTTGTGTACATTAATGTATATCTCTGGCTGTAGGAAGGTCGGTATACAATAATGTATATCTCTGGCTGTAGAAAGGTCGGTATACATTAATGTATATCTCTGGCTGTAGAAAGGTTGGTATACAGTAATGTGTATCGCTGGCTGTAGGAAGGTTGGTATACATTTATGTATATATATGGCTGTAGGAAGGTTGGTATACATTAATGTATATCTCTGGCTGTAGGAAGGTTGGTATACATTAATTTATACCTCTGGCTGTGTGAAGGTTGGTATACATTATTGTATATCTCTGGCTGTAGGAAGGTTGGTATACATTAATGTATATCTCTGGCTGTAGAAAGGTTGGTATACATTAATGTATATCTCTGGCTGTATGAAGGCTTGTATACATTAATGTATATCTCTGGCTGTAGGAAGGTCGGTATACATTAATGTATATCTCTGGCTGTAGAAAGGTCGGTATACATTAATGTTTATCGATGGCTGTAGGAATGTTGGTATACATTAATGTATATCTCTGGCTGTAGGAATGTTGGTATACAGTAATGTGTATCGCTGGCTGTAGGAAGGTTGGTATACATTTATGTATATCTGTGGCTGTAGGAAGGTTGGTATACATTAATGTTTATCGCTGGCTGTAGGAAGGTTGGTATACATTAATGTATATATATGGCTGTAGGAAGGTTGGTATACATTAATGTATATCTGTGGCTGTAGGAAGGTTGGTATACATTAATGTATATCTATGGCTGTCGGAAGGTTGGTATACATTAATGTATATTTTTGGCTGTATATGAAGTACAATATAAACTGTAGTATAGCTAAATAAATAGGTTTGTAAGCGCGTTACTACTGTCTCGCCGCAGGCGCATAGCTAGCCTTTATGGCGCTATCGGTAGGGAGCCCGCTTCGCATGCAATCGTAGTCGTTCCGAGTTCAAACCCCGTTGAATTTCCTAATGTTTAAGGTCATTTATGACGGATGGGATGGGGTGGGGTTGTTATGGTAGAAGCAGACCACCCCATGCTTCCTAGGTAAAACGAGTACTGATAAATCCGTACAAATCGACACTTTCTGAGAAGCTTAAGTCCAGTGAGATTCGAACCCGCAGCGATGAGAGGCGAAAGGTTTATAACGGAATACCTGAGAGACATTATTCAGATGTCAGGTATGTGATAACGGATTTACGCAATCATCACCTCTAGGAGAATGTTAACAACGCAATACCTGAAGAAATTATTCAACTGTTAGGTAATATGTGATAACGTGTTTACGCAATCATCACATCTCACACTACACATGGTATACAGACTGAAGGTGAAATTTTTCAGACGACGTGTGTTTGACATTACGGTTAGTTAATATATTGATATGATCGTGATAACTTTTGCTGCATTTGTTTCATTGATTAATTACATCCATCTAGTTATTACCGAGCATTTGATCATACACTGATACACGTTCATAACTAATTATATTTGACTTTGTACCTTACGTATGGTAAGGGTCGCACGGTGCTTCGGTATTCTGCGTGCGACAACGGAACAACCTCGTCGATTTCCGTTACCCGGTATTTTCAACAGTTACGTAAATCGATTCATCAATCCCTATTGCGTACCGAGATGTTTCCCAACCGAGTGATGATGTCAGTCTTAATTTGCATACGATATTGATGTCATGGCTTTATTACACGTCCGTAAGTTATATGATATATGGACCTGTAATAATCCAAAACTAAAATAAAATCAACAATTGCAAAAGCCGCAATTGAGTCTGTTCATGAGAGGTAATGTATGAAGCAACACCCCCAAACGCCCCCTAGCTCCGACTTAAGCGGAGCATACTGGTACGGTTTCAGATAATCACGGTGACAAAAAGTATATTATTTGATGGTTATTGAGAACAAAGTATGCTACTTTACACATGGTACAACATACTGAACTGTTAAATATCTACAGACTAAGCACAGTCTATACAGGCGTACATGTAAACACAATCGACCAACATACATCATCATTATGTATTCCTAATGTGTTGATTGTCCCGAGATTTGTTTAGACTAGCCCCACGACGGACAACCATTTATGAAAGAGAGACTAGCCCGGATCCAGACTGGACTAGCCCTGGATGTCGGGCTATCCTATTTTTGGAACATTGAACTGGTAGAGAAGTGGCGAACTTAACCAAAACACAAAAGCATATGTCAGGTCATTCACATTGTACTACTGCTGGTAGGACACGCTGCTGTGTAGTTCTATATTTGTATGGCTTTTGGTGTCCGAGACATTAATCAGAAACTTGAATATAACACATGAATGTTATTAACGAAGTACGAGAAGTAGATCAAGGCCATTCAGCGACCTATCTTTGGTAGGAATATACTGCTGTCATGGATATGTAAGCGTGTGTGAAGTTTGAACGCTTTATAGTTTCTGGGAAATGGAGTTGCATGTAAAACTTATATGAAAACGAAATTGCCAACAATTTATTACAAATCAACAATTAACAAGAGCGCCATCTAATGGGGCATTATACGCCCGCTTTCTAAAGTTTTTATGCTAAAAGCATTTCCTACATATTTCCTAGGCGATAGGTCAATGTAACCCTTACCGTTGACATTTTAACAACAAAAAAACTAATAGAGGAAGTTGTTTAACCACGAGCACTATTTGTATAAAGTTTCAAGACTGTGGATCAAATATTCGTGAATAACAGCTGGGAAGGAATTTGTCATGATCAGTTCAGTGACCTTGATATCTGACCTACTAAGCTATAACTCAATAAATGTTGTTGTTTTAACTTTGGTCCTATTTTTTCAATAATTGTAGGTCTAATAGTTACAAGTTTCAAAGAGGATTCAGTCATTGTCAGTTCAATGTGACATTGACGACCTACTGAACCCAAAAGTAATAGGTTTCCTCCTCTAACCATGGACAATGCACCTATGAAGTTTAATAAGTTTGGGTATCATATTTCCGGGATTGTCATTTAAGCCTTAAAGTGATAGGGTTCCTCCTCTCACCAAGGGCAATGTATCTACAAGTTTCATTATTGTGGGTATTATACTCCTGGAGTTATCAGTTTGAATATGAACTGATAACCTTGACTTTTGACTTAGTGACCCCAAAAGCAAAAAGGTTTCGCCTCTGACTAAACGTAATGCATCTATGAAGTTTCATGAGAACAAGGGTAATGGTTGCACAGTTATTTGGCGGAATATGTATTTCATATAAGGTCATGATGTCCTTGATATTTGGCCTACTGACCCCAAAGACAATATAACCCAATATAAGGTCTTTCTCTTGCCAATGTCAATGCACATACGAAGTTGGGGTGTTATGGTTTTGATGTTATCGCGCAGAATGCATATATGTCTCACTACGGAATTACCTCCCTTGGCCATGACGGTAGATTCCTACACCGTAGAAAAATAGGGCTGTGTTAATCGGTTTGCTCTCAACTTGGAAATGTGCAATCATTCTCTTATTTCTGCCTTCAGGTGACAAGATTGGAACATGTTCATGACTTCTGCCAAGTTTGGACGCCACTGGCTGATGTTCGAGGAAAATATGATAATTTGAAAATGGGTAGGAATACAGTTGAAATATCAGTGAAATGGAGCTAGTTTTGAGGGGTGCTGAAAAAGACTGGAATTTAAAAAAAAAAAAATCTGGTCAACTTTTGATTTTTTGTGGATATTCTGAGCTTCAGAGGAAGGTTTGCAGATTGAGGGTAAATTTAAAGACCAATGGACATTTTATAGTATGTTTGCAGTGGTCCACAAGTGACCGTTTCTACATATATTATATAGTGTTGATTAATTCACTTGTGAGACGTATTACAACATAAGGTCATAGCGACCTTGACCATTGACCTGCTAACTCCATTGAAATACAATATTTTCTCTTACCAAGGGTAATATATTCATGAAGTGTCGTGAGTGTAGGTGTTATGGTTTTTAAATTATCCCACAAAATGCCTATTTCCATATAATGTCACGGTGACCTTGACCTTTGACCAAATGACCCAAAATCAACAGGGTTCCTCCTCTCTCCAAAGTCAATAAACCTTTCAAATTCTTCAGTGTGGGTGTTATAGTTTCGAAGTTATCGCAAAGAATGCCTATTTCCATATAAGGTCTTGGTCAACTTGATTTTGTCCAACTGAACCATAATCAATAGAGTTCCTCCTCTCACCAAAGGCAATGCACCTATGAAGTTTCATAAGTGTTGGTTTTACGATTTCGAAGTTATCAGATGGAATGCATATTTCCACATAAGGTCATGGTGACCTTGACCTTTGACCTACTGGCCCCAAAAACTATAGGGTTCATTCTTTCACATAGGGCAATGTACATATGAAGTTTTATGAGGGAAGGTGTTAGGATTTTGAATTTATTGTACGGAATGCATGATTCAATATAAGGTCTCTGTGACCTTGACATTTGACCTACTGGCCCCAAAAGCAATAGGGTACCTCCTCTCAACTAAGGCAATGTGCATATGCCGTTTTATGAGTAAGTGTTACGGTTCTGAATTTATTGTGTGGAATTCATGTTTCAATATATGGACAGTATGACTTTGACCTTTTACCTACTGAGCCCAAAATAAATTGGGTGCCTGCTTTCAACATGGCCGAAGAACCTATGAAGTTGTATGAGTGTAGATGTTACGGTTTTGAAGTTACCATGTGGAATTCATAAAAGGTCAGTAACCTTGACATTTGACCCCCAAAAGCAATAGGGTTCCCGCTTTCAACAATTGTGATTAACCTATGAACCGCGGGTTGGCTGGCGGACGGACGAACGGACAGACAGACAGACAACCCCATACCATAATACGTCACGTTTTTTAAACGGGCGTATAAAAAAGTCCAAACAATTTATTACAAAACAACAAATCAAAACTACAAACAAATAGTTATTAAGAAGTACCTAAATTCGGAAGGTAAAAACAGAAAACATGAACTGGAAACACATTCATAACACTTTACAGTATAAATAAACTAAAAAAAACGCCTCAAGGAGCATTTTATTTTGTAGTTAACTATATACAATTGTTGTATGATAATGTCGTATATTTGTATGATGACTTCGATGACGTCATATGCTGACCCTGTCTTCTCTGTAAGGCACTGTACAACGGAACTACCGCGTCGATTGTCGTAATTTGGTATTTGTGACGGTTACGGAAATCGACGAGGCAATTCTGGCCACACCGTGCTAAACGGAAAAGACCGAAATTCATTTGCATAAATATGTATTACACTGGTGTATTAAGATAAATATATCATGGCTTTATAACATTCCTACGTCGCAAGTTATTCGATAAATGTGTCTAAAGAAGTAATTAAACTAAGAAATATAAAAAGATCGGACAGGGAAAGTAGCATTCAAGGAGGACAGTAAACCACAAAACACAGAAACAAACACGCAAACAGACAAACAAGAAGGCAAAAGCAATAATAAATTCAAACGACATCACAAACACAAAAAGGGTTGACAATAGGGCTACCGCCTTGGAACGGGCAGTGGCAAAGTAGGCCACTGGGGGTTTAAACCTGGTTGGAATATGAAATTATTTACAATATTATTAATAATAAATACTGTTGTATATCTGTGTTTCGTCACTTGTTAGCTTGCATTACCATACATAACATACTGAATCATCTAAACAGGAATTCCAGACCGAGTACGCGTCATTCATTCCAGATGGACGGTCATAAGACTGGCTCAGGCTGCATAACATACTGAATAATCAAACAGGTATTCCACACTGAGAACGTGTCATTCATTCCAGATGGAAGGTCACGAGACTGGCTTGATAACATACTGAATAATCAAACAGGTATTCCACACCGAGTACGTGTCATTCATTCCTGATGGAATCTCAAGAGACTGGCTGCATAACATACGTCAAGCATGTTACCTTTTAAATTATCGGCATATAAACTGCCACATCAGTATTAATCCTCTCCAAGTATGATATATAAAGCCGGATTTAAACTAAATACATAGTATGTTTCCAACACTGTGTATATCAGTCATCAGAATTGGAGTTTCTGAATCAGCCGGGATTTCACTTCGAGTATATTACCGTTTCCGACATCTCACGTACCAACCTAGTCCTACAAGTGACTATACTATCATTTGTATCGGGTTGTATATAAAAATAGTATGGCTGGTTCCCACACAGGGTATGTTACATGTATCGGGATGACAGTTCAAATAGTTTGTCATGTACGTATGAACAGTGGACATTGTACGTCTACTCGACGAAAGTTATATATGTTGTTGTAAAGGTTACTTCATCTCATAGAATATTGCGGGTATATGAAATCAGTTAACTGGACAAATACTTTGATCCACAGACTACTCTTACATGTTACCTCTCCTTCATTAGTCTTCACGGATATTTTAAAGATCAGTATGTTAAATACTTTGCCATACACGCATGTCGTTAATAAATGTATAGTACTTATATACGTCATGGCTGTCCATATGGTCCATATGATACACTTGACCTAAGTGGTTGTTCAGATGCTTGGATGCACATATGTCTTTAAAGATGCCGCGAATGTCTAAATTCTGACAAAATTCTGCAATACGCTAGCTTCAAGTATCTGGTGTCGCGTATGTATGCATACGCATGTGTTTGTAAAGCTTGCTAGACATGATAAATCGTTTACTGCACACGCTACACTTATATGGTGTCTCGCCAGTATTGTACGCGCAGATGACTTTTAAGCTTATCTGACCTGGTAAATCCTTTACTGCAAACACTACACTTATATGGTTTCTCGCCCGTATGTATAAGCATGTGACAGTCAAGAATGTCTGACCTGGTAAATCCTTTACTGCACACCCTACAGTTATATATTTTCTCACCTGTATGTATGCGCATATGCCTGTTAAGTTGGCTCGAGTGCGTAAATCCTTTACTGCACACACTTCACTTATATGGTTTCTCACCCGTATGTATAAGCATATGACTGTTAAGATGGCTCGACTGGTTGAATCCTTTACTGCACACGCTACACTTATATGGTTTCTCACCTGCATGTATGCGCATATGCCTGTTAAGATGGCTCGACTGGTTGAATCCTTTACTGCACACGCTACACTTATAAGGTGTCTGACCTGTATGTATGCGCATATGCCTGTTAAGATGGCCTGACACGGTAAATCCTTTACTGCACATGCTACAGTTATATGGTTTCTCACCCATATGTATAAGCATGTGCCTGTCAAGACTGTCTGACCTGGTAAATCCTTTAGTGCACACGCTACAGTTATGTGGTTTCTCGCCCGTATGTATAAGCATGTGACTGTCAAGAATGCCTGACCTGGTAAATCCTTTACTGCACACGCTACAGTTATATGGTTTCTCACCTGTATGTATGCGCATATGCCTGTTAAGATGGCCCGACTGGGTGAATCCTTTACTGCACACGCTACACTTATATTGTTTCTCACCTGTATGTATGCGCATGTGACTGTAAAGACTGCCTGACTGGTTGAATCCTTTACTGCACACGCTACACTTATATGGTTTCTCACCTGTATGAATGCGCATATGACTGTTAAGATGGCCCGAGTGAGTGAATCCTTTACTGCACACGCTACACTTATATGGTTTCTCACCTGTATGTATGCACATATGCCCGTTAAGACCGCCTGACACGGTAAATCCTTTACTGCACACGCTACAGTTATAAGGTTTTTCACCTGTATGTATAAGCATATGACTGCTAAGATTGCCTGACTGGGTAAATCCTTTACTGCACACGCTACACTTGTATGGTTTCTCACCGGTATGTATGCGTATATGTTTGTTAAGATTGCCTGAATTGGTAAATCCTTTGCAGCACATCGTGCACTGGAACGTCAACTGTCCTGTATCCATGCTTATTGAAAGACGACTTTGCTTATTGTTTTGTTGTCGTAATGCGGTTCTGAAACAAAATAATATGCATACTCAAATTGATATTATGTAATAGTTCAGTTTAACGCGTATGACATAATTAATATCGTCTGTGTGTAGCTCAGCTTTGCTTCGGTCCATATAACATTCTAGGTCTGACTGCCCATTCCATAAACTTGCATATGGACCTCAGCACCATACATTATCTGTTAAATATAGATATTTACCGGTAAAATAAATGGTTAATGGCCAAGGTACAATGAAGAGAAATCTAAAAACTCACAACGTACGTACCACATTGGCCATCAAGCCAAATAAATAGTCAAAAACAATGTGGTAGCAGATGAATTCGAGACTGGTTACAAGTCATGGACTTATCTAGGAGTGTAAACTCCCCACCAAATTCGGTTAAATCTGAACCGTTCCCAGTCACATTTAGCACTGTAACCAAATAAGACCCCATCATAGCCAGGAATCCCGTTTAATGTGCTTACAAACAATGTGCATATGGGCACTGATGACAACTCTGAATCAGGAAACTCCACTGGCTTCAATGACTCAGACACTGAAAGTGATGACCTATATAGCCAAACCATGCACGATTATGTGACACGTAGTGAACGGCATCTATCTCCGCCCGAGAATACACACACACGTGTCCTAGTTTTAGCAAGGTTAGTCAACACGCGGTGCCTGTGAATATAGCAGGTGCGATTCTATAAGTTCGAAATGTCTTGACTACCTTATCCTTTCCTCCTACACAAGAATGTTGTCAATATTAAATCGTAAATGTTGTTGTCATTTTTATAAGTTTTTGTAACTACGTGTGTTGCTTTCCTTTTTTATCCGGGTGAGACCATTCGCAACATATCGATCATGACCTGATTGGCCTAGTGATCGCGAATGGGGTCAAGTATAAATATATTTGAAAGCGATCTATAGTCTGTTTCAAAACATAAACTAATCCTAGGTCGAAGTAATATCCAAACCAATCACTTTATAAATAAAAGAACTAATACTTCTTTATTTACTTCTTTCACTACGCCCTCCCCCACCCCCTCCACCCCCACCCCACCCCCTCCTCCCCCACCCCACAGTAACAAACTAATAACATATTGCTCATTTGTGAATATCATGTCATGCAAGGATTTATCCATAAAATGATGGATAAATCCTTGTGTCATGTAAAATGTTAAAAACCTATGCTCTTGTGTCACTGTTGTAATGTGAGTTATGAGTTATTAATGTATTGTTCTGTTCTGCTCTGTTCTGGTAGGGACAAAGTCAAATGTAATCATCAAATAAGTTACCTTTGTAAAGTTTTGCACTTCTGGGAATACAATGAAATTAGGTAAATATTGGTGCAAAAAAAAAAACTCCATTAAATAATACACACGGTTAGAGGACAATAGGCCTAATTTCAGATTTATTTCTATCGTATAGCTAAAAGGGCAAATCTAAATCAGGAACGAAATAGACATTTGCCTTTCATTTTAAATTTAGACGCTTAACCGAAGTGATTCTATGCCCAGCCCCAACCCACCCTCCCATCCCGCTAATTATGTACTAATACTTACATATATTGACTTAAAATCAAGACGGTAGCTCCTCTCCCTCGCGTTAGAGGAAATGATCCCTCAGTTGACCACACACAGCAATATGTCATATAAAAATCGTAAACATGTCATATGCTACGATTTAATGAAAGCGGCTGGAAACACATATCTGCACTCTGCAGTAACATATTATTAAAGTAAACAATATAAAAAAGTCCATACCTTGTCGTTGATTGTAAGCGTTTATAGTTTGATACGATTCAAATTCTCCAAAAGTTCCATCAATCTGTTTCATTGAAGAACATAGAACTAACAGAAAAAGTTGACAAGGTCAATTTCTAAATGGCGAAATGTATACTAAGGAAGGTAACTACACTAGAATAACTAGTACACAAAGATACATATTACTAAGGGAGGTAACTGCACTAACAATGAAAACATAATATAATAGTACTAGCTGCATTTCAATGTGTTAAGTTGTTGAATTGGGTTTAACGGTGCACGACACAACAACGTTATATGGCACTAACAGGAATGAAC
Organism: Cyrtodaria siliqua; assembly: GCA_037043455.1. NCBI lineage: Eukaryota > Metazoa > Mollusca > Bivalvia > Adapedonta > Hiatellidae > Cyrtodaria > Cyrtodaria siliqua. The sequence goes on from JAWPHD010014074.1 coordinate 16,293, forward strand.
GTTCAAGGCCGCACTCTCCATTTAAATCGAGGTATAAATATGCAAAATGGGCCTAGAACCTTACAATATCCGTTATCGTCACCCTTGAACCAAATATTTTAAGCGACCATTTTATTATTTCATTCGCTTTTGAATTTTCTAGACCGGTTTATACAGATGAATTTTAGATATACTGACTTAAAATCAAGACGGTAGCTCCTCTTCCTCGGATGAGAGGAAATGATCCCCAATAGGCTGTGAGCTAGTAGGAGAAACGCTCCCCCTACCCCCACAGGGGGAATTTTGTAGGGTATGATTTTCTGAAAGAACATACAGTAAGTTTCAAAATGAGACATGTGTACCAGTGATTAAGTAGAAAAAAAGTACCAAACCGCATGATGTTTGGAAATGCCTTAATTTTGGGACGAAAAATGTTGTTTTTTTGGCAAAAATCGCCTGAATCTGGAATTATTTTTTGAAATTAGTTTGAATATAAACTTATCAAACTGAAGCAATAGAATGTTGCACAGCATACATATTCAAGTTTTTCCTGACACAATATATAACATATGGGCTCAAATATTGGCATTTTAGGATAAAATGTTGGAAAAAATGACAAAAATCACCGATTTCTGAAATCCATAAAGGGTATTAGGTTAACATATAGAAACAAATTTTATACAATTGAATAAGGACACATTGTAATATTTTTGGATAGACAAATGTCTAATAATTAAGTAGAAAAAGGTCCCGAACCGTATGATGCTTGAAAATGCCTTAATGTTTACATGCCACCTAGAGCTATATAGTAAATAGCTTTGAGTGGCCCGCTGATGGCCGCTTGGCCAACCCACAGGTTTTGTGACAGAACTGGAACGGTGGTCAGCCGTCGGCAACGGTGGTCAGCCGTCGGCAACGGTCCTCGCTACGCGTGGCACTCAGTCCCTAGGTCGTCTCAGGGGGAAGGCTTCCCGAGTTCGGGTCTCGAACATGGCACCTAGAGCTATATACAGTCTAGTTATATAGAGAGAAATAGCCTTGAGCGACCCACAGCCGACGGCATGTTTTGTGACTCAACGGGAACGGTGGCCAGCCTCGGCAAAGGTCCCCGCTACGCATGGCACTCTGCGCTAGACCGTATCGTGGGTGGGGGGGAGCTATCTGAGTTCGGGCCTCGAACATAGCACCTAGAGCTATATACAGTATAGTTATAAAGAAATAGCGTTGAGCGACCCTCGGCCGACGGCTGCTGGGCCGACCTACAGATCTTGTGACACAACGGGACCATCTTGGATGCCATGTTTGATTTCTTTTTATTGTGTTACACCTAAATTTCGGCTAGTATACATATGCATATTATACACAGTCTAATTAATATTTTGATATATAGAAACCCTTACTTACAGACGAAGACCAGTTTTTACAGCCACCTATTTGCACTAAAAATAAGTTTGTTTTGGTCATGAATGTGTTGTAACGTAAATTACAGAATAGCTTCATTAAGTTTGAAGCGCTTCTCAACTTATATTAATAAAAGTACATGTATTTTATTTTTTTTACATGTTTTTGATTAAATTTATATTCAACGTTTTTAATGTACATTGAAATTTTAATTGCAATGCAAGGTAACATAGTTCACATGCACGTTACTCACTAAAGCCCAACGCTCAGAAATGATGGCAGACCTGTCTCATTTTGAAACTTATTATGTGTTCTTTCAGAAAATCATACCCTACAAAATCCCCCATGGGGGAGTGGGGTCTACAGCCAGCGCAAAAACTAGTACATGATGTGTTGTATTTGTTCGGGAGGTTCTGTCATGTCATTTTTATGCAAATTCCCATAAGGTATCAGCTAGAGCAGGCTTGTTTGCTTATAAAAGCAAATAAAATGTCAGCGTGCCATGCACTCCTTGGAAACATATGATGGGTCAATGGCATTTTCCCCAGGTGAGAGTATGAATGTTCCATAGAAAAAAGACGGTTTTCTGGTATATTATTGCACTGCAGAAATGTTATAATGTTTTTTTCCGTTCTTTCCATGCACTTTTAATTTTTTCCCAAATACTTCAATACATTACAGAAACCAGCGATTTTAGTAATTTTTTCAACATTTTGCCCCAAAATATAAATACTTGAGCATATGTTATATCTGATACAGTACATGACTTGGATATGTATAGGGTGCAACATTTTATTGCTTCAATTTGATAAGTTTATGTTCAAACTATTTTCAAAAGATAATTCCAGATTCCGTCGTTCAAATGATGAAGTTATCCCTGTGGATACTTTAGATTCAGATAACCAGAAGATAGTCAGTTTAATGATTATGTTTATGAACGCAATCAAAACGATATTATTATTTATTTCATCCAGGGAAGACATAACAATTGTTGCGTGATTTATTTATCTCAGTCTTATTACAAAACTCCCAAAGACATTCGTTTGAACTGTTCTCATTACATTTTCTTTACAACACCAGTGAATCGTGAGCTGGGTATGCTTTCTAACGAACAGGGTGTTAGCAAAGAGCAGTACAGAAAAGCAACCGACACACTGTATGACTTTTTATATCTTGATCGTCCTAGGAAGTTGGTCAAAAGAAACTTCACTGGCGAAATTTAGTCTAATCATATTATATATAATGGGACTTTTTAATGATCTTGTCGAGGAAGTCACTACCGGCAGTGTCAATATTACACATTTTGATATTGTGCTTTCTTTCTTCCTTTACTGTCACCGATCAATTCTGATCATCAGGACAGAGTGGTGGCATATATGCAGCCAGAAACTGTATATTTATTAAAAGTTAAGTACAGTGTCTAAAGATGAATTGTAAAATTAAAAACAAATGACTACTGACCTTAACATTAAAACTAATTACAAATATGATGCGAGAGTTGTGTGTATAGTCAACTCTCATTTCATAAGTCTAATTAAGTTTAGACTTAAAAGAATCTACTGTAGTCATGGAAACAGTAGATTCTGGAAGAGCATTCCAAAGTGGTATTACTCTTGGAAAAAATGAAAACTTTAAAAGATCAGTTGAGGCAGTCAGTCGATCGTATTGTTGTAGATGGGATGTTCTTTTTGAGTATCTAGTCGCTTTATTAGTCATAAGATAAAGGTCTCTGTCAATGTCAACTAGTCCATTATGTATTTTGTAAAAGAATGTTAAGCATGAGTTGGTACGTCTTTGCTCTAGGGTTGACCACTGTAAATCGTCAAGCATGTCCCCAACATGACTGGTATTATGCCATCTCCTACATGTCCATCTAGCTGCTGTTCTTTGTACCATCTCAATTTTATGTTTGTTAACCTGGGTATGGAGATTCCAAATTGTGGAGGCATATTCAAGTTGAGGACGAACTAAAGTCTGGTAAGCATTTACCTTAGTTTCCCTGGTGGCGAGTGACAGATTTCGGCGTAGAAAGCCAAGAGTTTTTGTTGCCTTGTTGGTTATAGTTTGGATGTGCGGCGTCCAGTCTAGTGTATCAGTGATTGTAACCCCCAGGTACTTTGTTGCTTTCACCTCGTCAAGCGTCTGTCCATGTAAGGTGTAACGGTAATTAAATTGCTTGTCTGGTCGGTGTCGTGTTATTCTCATTGAGTGACATTTGGACACATTGAACTTCATGAGCCACTGTTGCTCCCATGTACCAAGTTTCTGTAGGTCGGTCTGTAGTTCAATGTGGTCCTGATGGGAATATATATATTTGTAGAGGACACAGTCATCTGCAAAAAGCCTAACATTTGACGATATACCATCAGGGAGGTCGTTAATGAACAATAAGAAAAGAATGGGACCAAGGCAGGAGCCTTGGGGGACACCGGATATAACTGGAGCTGGATCGGAGTGCGTTCCGTCGAGTACTACTTCTTGTGTCCTGTCTGATAACCATGAGGCGATCCAACGGTTGGTTGTCCCTCTTACACCGTAGTGGTTTAGTTTGTATAGTAGTCGCTTGTGAGGGACTTTGTCGAAGGCTTTGGCAAAGTCCATCACAATAACGTCTGTCTGTTTGTGCTTCTTATTGTAACCTCTGTCTAGATTTAGCGCTCTGTCATGAATAAATTGAACTAACTGAGTTTCACAAGAACGTCTGCTTCTGAAACCGTTCTGCGAGTCAACAAGTATGTCGTTTGTGTGTAGATGCTTCATAATATTACTAACTAGGATATGTTCTAGAACCTTACAGCATATGCATGTTAGTGAGACCGGCCTATAATTAGAGGGGTCATACTTTTCCCCCTTCTTATAGATTGGAGCCACATTGGCTTTGCGCCAGTCGTCAGGGACTTGTCCGGTTTGGAGTGACCTATTAAATATAGCTGTAAGATGTCAACCAATTCATTGCAGCATTCCTTAAGTATGCGTGCATTGATAGTGTCTGGGCCGGAAGCTTTATTTGGATTTAGTTTCCCAAGATATGACCTTACACCATTTGGGTATACGTAGATGACATTCATATTTGGGTGTTGACCTTTTCCTAATTGTGGTAGACTTGTTTTACCCTCTTCCGTAAAAACCGAGTGAAACTGATTTCTCTTTATTGTCCGTCATCAGGATACCATTTTCTCTTAAGGACGATATGTTATTTTGTCCATTCCTAAGGCTATTAATATATGACCAGAATGTTTTAGGGGTAGCCTTTGGATTTTCATCCTCGGACGAGGCGAAGATATCATTAACATATTTAAAGTGGGCATCTCTGATTTTCTTTTGTAGTTGTGTCCTAAATTTCTTATATTTTTCTATTTCTTGGGGAGAGTTAGATCTGCTGTTTGAGTATGTAAAACTAAAACATGGTTAATTATCTTAACAAAGTCAAAACCAGGAGAATGTTTTAAAAATTGATCTCAACATGGATAATAATAAAATTATCAATGTTGGCAATCTAGAACAACCAGATGATGCAGCAACAAGGCAATTTACTGTAAGAAGAATAACAAAGATCACACGTGATTATTATATTGATAAAATTCCAGATATGATGAATGATTTGACAACAGGTGTTGATGATAAACTAAGTCAAATACAAACAAAGTTGCAAGCAAACCGTGAAAAAATGATTGAAATTCAAAACGGTTTAAAAGATGAAATAAAACGTTTGGGTGATGCTTTAAAAGAGCTGGAAAAGAAAAAAGATGGATTGGAAGAGAGTGAAAACTACAAGAAATTAAGTGAACAAATAAGATCTGGTGTTCAAAATATTAATACACGGATTGGAGAAATCAATAAACAAATGGTTGATAACAATGAACTAGAAACTGCTATTGATGATGCTTCAAAACAAATGAAAACTGCTTTTACTACCGAAGTAACTCAAATTAAAATATCAAATGAAACGATAAGCACTAACGTTGATGATATCAGCAAAGAGTTTGAAGACATGAAAAAGACATGAGCAAACTGGTTGACACTGATAAACTTAACACTGCTATTGATGGTGTCTCAAATCAATTGAAAGCAGCCCAGGATGAAAGAAGCAAGGCTTTTGATGGTGAAATAGCTTCATTGAAACAGTTTGATCAAAAGTATGATAGCCGGCACACTGCAATTCTTAGCATAATTGACGAGTTGAAAGTAAAAGTAGAAAATGCAGGACGGATTCTACTGTTTAAATATATAACATAAATGATGGAATTAGCATCTTGCGACATCGTGCCGGTTATGAATCATATCCAACACGAAAACCACTTGAAAGAACCAGGAGTGATAATTTTCTTCATGCGTTTACTCTTATCCATTTATAAAAAGTGGAGAATATGTTGATAGTGGTAGCTCCAGGATTGTAAAACCCGGGCGTTAGGTAGTTGAAGAAGATCTTACACTGTTGCAAATACAAACATTCGTCGTATAGAGTCTTTTAGTTTGTTTATTGTAAGTACCGATGAGTCATTTGCTGACCCGAAAATAGAAAATGGTAAACAAATAGTAAAAGAAATATTTCACGTATATCTTCCGAAATCTCATTTTTGGGTTATCTTTCCAAACATAAAAGATGAAAATACTCAAGTTTTCAATTTTGAAAAATCAAGTTTTAAATGTATAACGAAGGTGATTAATTTTGGCAATTAATATTGTCTACTTATATTATATGGAACAAAATATTGTATTATCATCAGAAAAAGCGTCAATAATTAATAGCTCAAATACACCAAGTAATTTTACAACTGTATTTGACAGACCATTAATATTAGGCAGGAACAAACAGTATTGTATTGGACTCGATAAGATTAATTCCATGACTTACTGGTATAATATTAGTGATGATTTTAATAACAAAGTGATAAGGTATCACGATGGAACAGATTTGAAAACTATACTCTGTAAAAAACGTTTTGGACCATGGCAGTGTTCGAACCCGTACAATGATCGCTGAACCTTGACATTCGACCATAACCCTTATTGTCTCAGTTGATAATTCACAATAGATCAACAATCAACAATAGTAATCGTTTACAATGAAAGTTTGCGAAAAAATAATAATATTTTTATTGGTTATTCGAATGTGTCCGTAACTGTTACTTTTAATGGACTTCGCAACATTTTTTACAGACCCTTTGTGTGTTCGCGATATTTTTTTAAAATCAAATCTTGTTTGAAATTTAATGTTTCTGGTACCAAATTAACCGGGTAGGGTAGATCTTGGTTACTAAAAAAGATACTTAAATTCTGATCTCTAGTTTTATTTCTATATGACTTTATATACCCTGGTCCAAAACTTTTTTTACAGAGTATATTAGTTTTGCAAACGGAAATTACAGTTATGCCGATATCGATAATTACATAAAAGAAACATTGAATGACTCACCTGTCCCGATAAGAATTGAGTTTCATTGATCAAGCTTCAAATGTTTAGTTACCATTCATAATAACTTTGTACTTGATTTAAGAGAATCAAACGTTCACACCTTGATCGGGTTTGACAAATATACAGTTATTAGAAAATCTAAATCTGGAAGTGTAACACCGAACATAACAAATTATATCGATGCATTGTATATCCACTGTGACTTGATAAGTAATTCTATTGCTGATGGATCATACGGGGATGTCATTTATGAAATAAGTACAGCTGCTCTTACGAGATCATATCCTTTCAAAGATGAACCAATACGAGTCGGGTTCTGCGAAGTAAACAAAACGATAATTAACAGTATTAATATTTACATAACCGATTTCTCCGGTAAAATTATTAATCTTAATGGTGTCCACACATCATTTCGATTTGTTTTGAAGGAATTAATGTAACATAAGTTATATGGCATGTTTAAAAAAAGTTTATGACACTAGTACGCACTGCTTAAGATAAGCCCAGAAAGCAGCTCACCAGTGAGTAAGCCTGTACTGTTACTTCTGAGTAAACATGACATTATAATTTCCTGCCTAAGCGGTCAGTGTGGTCAATTTCACAGCAGGGGAGCAATTATTTTGTGATAAGCCTCTAATAACAAGATTATGGCTGCCCATATGTTTGCACAAATTATTTAGAAAACATAAATGAATTGATCATGTTACTAGTATGCCACACATATCTGAAACTACAGATTTTGTTTAAAGCAAAATAATAATTGTGACAAAGTATTTTAATATTTTTATTCAAATACTTCGAATGCAGATAAGAGTTTTTTTGCAGTTGGTATTCCTTAAAATGCAAAGATAAGTGGAAAACTGAGGTAAGAACATAATATTTTATTTGTTATTTATTCAATTTAATTTGCTTGATGACATCTAATTAATTGTATCGAGCCAAAAAAAGGAATTGTGCACTTTTTTAATGATTAATAAGTTCATAAACATATACAAATTGTCAGCGCATGTCGAACGGTAGTAGAGCATATACAAATTTTCAGCGCATGTCGAACGATAGTAGAGCATTTATTTTCAAATTAAATTACCAATATAGACAATTCAACTCAACAAAATATGAAAATGCACGTTATTGTTCGTGCACGTTTAAGCTAACTAATAATTAGGGAAAAAAGCTTCCAATCAATAACGCATGAGCCTGAATGACAACAAAACGCTTAAATTGTAATGAAAATGTCGAACAAAATCTAACTTTAGGCAATTTTAATTCTTTATTTTGATAGTATTTGAGACCAAAAGCAGACAATGTCAGAGTAGTCTATATGAATATATACTGATCTTATTTTATTTAGTTTTCTGTTTCAGATTATTGCTACCCATGGATGAATATGAAATGTTCAAAGACATTCAACATCTACCAAGATGATTATACACATGAGCATTGTATATGTATGGAAGAGGTTTATAGTGTTTTGAGTAAAACTGGTGACAGTATTAAAAAAAGTAATTTGCAGCGTGCCTTACAAACTTTCCAAGGTGGTGCAAAAACAATTCACGGAAAAGACAGTGCAACAGTTTTGTCAGTATTTAAATATTTATGTCAACATTCTACATCTTCAAATGTATGTAAGAGCATACTGCAAGATATTGAAAATGAGTTAGTGTCAGGAAATAATACAACGTCATCACTGGAACTTTATAACTAATTGCTAGGACACAAATACAAAGAACATCCAGTTTATTTCATACCTTTGATATTTTGGACTACAACATTCCAACATTGGTTTTAGAGCACAAGCCATTTTAATGCACTAGAATGGAAATGTATATGCTGGTTTGAAAACGACTTTTCAAAATTAAATCAGTGTAAACAAGAATTGTCATATGATGAGGAATTGGATCTCAACATTTTAAGATTTCAATCTCTACTGACCCCGAGTGAATATAGCAAAAATTGGATAAATTCATCTCAAGACCAAATCAGGAAAAATATACTACGGAAAAGGAGCACCAAATTAGAATCATAGCTGGACAGGTTCATTTTGCTTCAGTGATAGACAATGATATCAAGTCATTAATAGATATTTATTGTCCAGATAGCATAGAAAATGTTGTTAGTTGTGATGTCACAAAATCAAAATACATACATTGTATAGGGGTCGTGTTTGTTCAAAATAGTGACCTTCAAACTGATTTCAATGATCTGTGTACAAGAGTTTTTAACAGTGTAAAGAGGAGACACAATGTGTATTTAGAAAAAGCGTCATTGATATTATTTCATCACTTGAAAGACTATGTTACTGGCGATGATACCATTTCTAGATTTTGCCTCCGTGATGCTGTTGAAACATAACAATTTGTACAAATATCGAAATCATGGCTAGCAGGATCACACATCGATGGAACTGTAGATTTGGAAGGATATGACAAACAATGTGAATCGTGTTTCTCAAGTACCCACACTAACCCTCCCCTCTTTCAATTGAAAATTTTGACATCGTTCACGAATAGTATTTAGAATTACCAATGGAAATCCAACTCCAAATCCAACCAGATTAGAAAGAGTAAAAACCTTGAACATTTCAAAAAGGAAACACAAACAAGTTACTTATCGAGTATAAAAGTATAGGTTCGGTATTTGATGTTACCTCAGCAGTTGGAGCTACATCGAGTTTATGTCATGCTGAAATACAACTGAAGAGTGAAACTGACGTTGACGTGTGTTACTACAACACTTATTTGAAAGATCATGCATTCCAATACTATTCTAACACTGGTGCTATTCAAATGAAATAAATGCCTTGATTTACAACCAGGGAACTCCATTATCATATAGTCTAGTAAACAAATCATCATAACTAGTAATTCCATCTACTGACATACAGTATATATTCAACTAATCAGTTCCCTATATGGCAAGCTGAACTACTATTTATTCAAAAACAAGCTTTAAGTTAAAGAGATATCTATTTTGCTAAACAAGATATCTTGTTTTCAGAGATATCTATGTAGGTTAAAGAAATATCTCAGTAGCGCTCTCTAAGACATCTCCATTGCAAAGAAAGGTATCTCTTCAGAACGAGAGATATCTCTCAAAGAACAGAGATTGTTAATGCCTCATTGACATAAGTTTATTTATTTAAAAATTATAATTTACATTCTCAGTGTACTGCTGAAATTGCTTTCTCTAAAAACATAATAATCACTATACTTGATCAGTTTGTGTGCATTGTTATTGTAAGTTTATGAGAGACAAATTTATTGCCATGTACAGTATGTGAACAATGCAAATACCATTAAAATTATGGATATTGATAATGTTTCTAAGACACATTCTGAGTGAAATTTTCTCATACTCTTTTAATGACATTTTTGCTATTAAAATTTTCTAATGTCATCAACATTTTCTATCAATTAAATTTTCTATCAATTAAATGTTTTGTAAATGTATACATTGTGTTGCTTATCCTCTGTGAATGAAAAACATGATGAATGATTTGTACTTCTAAAATTCCACACTGACCATTGCCGACTGCCCATGTGGTTTAAATCTGATATGGATCATATTGATAACAAACCGGGAAAAATTTAGGGGTCAGAGCTGAGTAATATAACATGTCTTGCAGAGGTGTTAATTGGATAAACCGTTATACTGTAAAGCCGAATTTTGGGGAAATATGGGCATAAAGAACAGAGTGTACGGGAACATATACTCAAGTTGATAGATTAACTGGAGCTGGTATATTTGACATTTTTTCAAAGGTCGGATCATAGATATTTAGTGAGTCTATGAAAACAGCAGGTAAAAAAGCATTAGAAACTGCTGGTAAACAAATCATAGAGAGTGGTTCTAAAAAACTTGGAGATGAAGTAGGAAAAATGGCTGCTGATAAGTTAGTTTCAGTTAAAGAAGAAGTAAATACAAAAATTAACAGATTACTATCCGGAAGGGGAATTCATGCGATAATTAATAGATTAATTAATAGAAAATAATCTAATTACTAGTATATTCAGTTGTTTCGAAGTAATCAATATAATACTAGATATGAACATGTACCTATTCAGTTAGATACTCCCATAGCACAACCAGGAAATAATAACAGACATATAAAAGTGGCAACCAATTTACTTTAAATGACAGAAGTTCTTACTTTGATTGGTATAACGCATATTTTGAAATCAGTTTTCAAGTAAACAAGCTTCTCGATGGAGCTACTTTTGTAGCCGCCGATGAAATTGCTGTAATTAACGATGCAGCTTCATTAATTGATCAAATGCAAGTAAAGCAAAAAGGAAAAATAGTTTACGATGTAAATAATTTTCCCATATTTGTTAATGGCAAAAGCTTGCTTGAAATTTCTGACGGTTATGCAAAGACAACCGGAACAAATGAATACTTTTATTTAAATACCACGACAGTGGCAGAATCTCGAGATGATCAAGCTGGTTATAATACAGGATTTATGATTCGTCATAATTTAATCATAACTAATCGAAATGTTGACTCTATAATCCCATTAAATAAATATTCCTTCTTTGGAGGTGTGGAAACAAACATGCTTCCTCCTTGTCAAATTCAAATTAGCTTGCAACTGACAGATGATAATATGCTAATTTTCAAATCAGCTGGTGATGATGGTCGGGTAGTAATTAATAAATTAGTTTTTTGGGTATCCAGAATGATATTTAACCCAGATGGTTTAAGTTACGTAATGACAAATCATATGACATCAACAAGATGGACCGATCTTCGTGAAATGATACAAGAAAGCGGAAGTTCTTAACTAACTGAATCCGTATTTAGAATAACGGCTGGTGTTAAAAATCCCATCATGTGTTTGTGTATTTGCAAAGGTCAGACAAGAGTTCTTCTCAAACACAAAATCCTCATCTTTTGGATACGTTTAAGGTAAATGCTGCTAATACTAATTGCTATTTACAATCAGCTAGATTGGAAGCTGGAAATAGAGTTTATTATCCAGAAACCGAATATAGTTATGCTAATATCATAAAAATATTCAGAGATGTTATTAATTATTCCTACAAGCAAAATGATAAAAACACCGGAACTCTACTCAATACGAGTAATTTTAAAAATCTCTTCGGAATGATACATATTGATATTGAGGTAATGAAGTCAGTGTTGATCCAAAACAACTAAGTTTGAGATATAAACTTAACATACCACTTGGGGCTCCTTATAATGTTTATCCTCTGGTTCTCTATGAAGAAGATGTAGTTATTGGTACCGTTGAAAATGAACTAGTTAATGTTTAATCTAACTTATAATATATATGACTTACGTAAATTATTCAGTAAATTTATCAGATGGCCAGAAACAGAGTTTAGCGAAATCTTATGAGAAAAAGAGCGAATTAACACTCAGGTTAAAAAATAACCAACTAACTGGGAATTTCCCCTTGTCGCTGACAGCTACTCAGATTACCAATATTAACAAAGCTACATCTAACGGACGGAGATTAAACATAAGTATATCAAAATCACAAATGCGGTCTCAGTCTAAAAATGGAGGCTTTTTGGGAGCATTAGCTGGTTTGTTGACTAAAACTATATTACCAACAGTCGCAAAATTTGCTCCAAATATATTAGGACCTCTGGCAACAGGAGCACTAAGTGGTTTGGCAAGTACTGGAATGAATTGGTAAAATATTTGGATATTGGAATGGTAACTGTTCCTGCTGATAAAAAACAAACACTTTTAAAATCAAATAAATTAACAATTGCACAAAAAACAAAATAGCAAAGTCAAAAGCTTGCTGCACTATTAAACTAACAAAAAAACACTCGCAAGACGTACTAGCAAGTGCTTCTATTAATAAAATGGTAACTGTTCCTAAAACGGTAACTGTTCCCAGTGATAAAAAACAGCAAGACGTAACGGCAACTGTTCCTAGTGATAAAAAACAAACACTTCTCGCATCAAATAACTTAACAGCTGCACAAAAAAATAAAATAGCAAAGTCAAAAGGTCGCTCATTACGTTTGCGACCTATTAATTATCCTACCCGGTCTGACCCGTGGTTTCATTCATAAAACGGGGGTTTGCCAGGGTATGTTGTGATGCGGCTTCCGCGTAAATAGTCCCATCGTGATTACTATTTTCTTTTGCTCCCTGACAAGAAATATGCTTTACAGGTGTCGATTTATTAACAAATTGATGTTATTACACAACACTGGTCATGTATAAATAGTATATGATAGTTTTTAAGCAAAATAATTGTATCCCTTATATGATATATATAACCGCATCACGCGTATAAATCGACATAAATGGAAGAAGAACAACATGGCGGCCATTCTTTTGTTCGGGATTTACATTCAGAAATCAAATAAATTGGATTTAATTATATGGCCAGAACAATTATTGGATATGTTAAAATTTCTGATAGAGAGTTGGGGCAATGGATGATGCATTACTTAGTTAGTAAGCTGAGACGGAGTTTCCAGGAAAAGTACTTTTGAGGATTTCTGATGAAGTTTTGCCCGGCGCATTCAATCCTTCATCAAGTTCATGACGTTAGAACTTGATGCGTTGAAGTTGAACGGTGGCGACGGTGTTTATGATAGTAAAACTACAGAATGGTAAGTGTTGTATTTTATAACATGTATACATTTAGAATAATCCGTAGTAAAAAAAAATTGCCTTAAGGAAACGTCCTTCAAAAAGTGAGGACACAATATGTTTAGACTCTTTTCACATATAACAAATTACATCAAAGTGAACACTTTGTAAAAACAATATAAACTTGACAGGAATGAAATGTCATGACCATGTACCCTGCCCTCTCTCTCAACCAACTTTCATTCAGTCTGTTATCAGAGCTCAACGACAACATGTAGAATCTCCGATTATCTAGGACAAGTGAGTCAGATTGTAGCAAGTCACATGTAAAGGGAATTTTAATTCAGTTATCAGTGAGTTCTAAAAATCATCTTTGAAATAAGTTATTTTCCATTGCCTATGTACACGTATTGGCAGTACTCCACCTAGGCTCGCGTTAACCATTCGCCAAATCTCCATAGGCTAAACAAAACCCGAACTAGTCCAGATAAGATGCGTATCTGCTTTATTACGAATATTTTTTCATCAAAAACTCTCTTATGGATGGCGGGTGGTGCATAGTTATACCCAAAGAAAAGTGGGTGATCTGCCTTCACCACAAAAAAATCAACTGTCATATATAACCTTACATATGTTGAAAATGACGTAAAACATCATACAAACAAACAAATCATCAAAAACTAGTGATGTGCAATCGGTTAAAATTTACAATCGATCATTGGTTACAATTGGTTGGATGTAACCGATCAATCATGGGTTATAATCGGCTAGTCAGCATAAAGTTTAACGTTAAGGTCAATCTGTATTTCAGGCCTTGAACTTAAAACAAGTTTTTGAATGTATTCATTCCTGTCTAGTTTATAATGCCATTGCAATTTTATTTTAGTGAAGTTTTAATCAGTGAAGTAATTCTAATTCAAATATAAATGTGTTTATTTGTGTACATGCTCATTTTAACATGTTTATTTCCCAAGTGTTGTTTCCTGCATAGGTTTATTTCAATTTTTAAAATTAATCAAAGTGAAATTTTACATCTAGCCGTTGGTCGTTTATATACTTTCATAATCAATCATCATAATCAAATGCCTAAGTATTAAAACTGATGATCGGTTACAATCGATTAATCGGTAAACATTTAAAATAAAATAAACGAGTACAAGAACGCATTAACAAATCATCTTTAAGTATCGAGAACCAAATACCTGCATACACGCTTGACACTTCAGTAGAAAAATCGAATGCATCCAATCATACTAAATACTTACTGATGTTAGGTATTGAATAACAATCAAGTACCTCCAGCAATTACTAGTCGATGCTTGCAAGGAAAAAAAAGAAGTCGGCTGTTTGACACAAATTAGGCCGACCATAAAAAAATGTTGGTTTGCTGTTTCCCTACCTACAGAAAAAAGCCCTACCCAAAACTTTTTATAGCATTAGCAATTTTTCAAGAAATTATTTTTTTTTACTGTTTTTAGTATATGTTTCTTTAATTTCTTACGTTTTTTACTGTCCTTGGCAAAACAATTTATTCACCTACCACCTTATAAAATCCTGGGTCGGGAAACGGCAAACAAATATATTTTTAAAGATTGCCTTAATGCCATTTAAAAAAGACAGACAGATTTAATATATATAAGCAGACGAGGAAATATGTTATGGTTTTGGTAACAACTAAGAGTAAACATTTTACATTAATGTTTTTTTTCAAAACTTGTTTTAAGAATATGCATTAGTAAATGTAAATTCGCAATACAGTTTTTTCATGGGTGATGAGCCCCGTGTGGTTCCCGGGGTCCCCCGTTTGGTCACGGGGCATAGAATCGGGCCACTGCAGATCCCTTTGGAGTGGAAGGCAGAGCGGTAGAATCCCCCCAAATTCATGTTCATTTTATCATTTTTTGTTCATGTTCATTAAAGGTCTTCATCATGATACCTGCATTGTTTCAGGTGCTATCTCGCTCGCATCAAAAGAGCAGTGGCAGAAAAACAATAACGTGGCTCCAGCGTAAATGGAGTTTCTACGATAGAATTTGCAGCAACTCTGCAGTTCAGGGTGAGAAGGTTCTAGGCCCATTTTCCATATTTTATCTCGATGTACATGGAAGATGAGCCTGGCCTGTTCATGCCTGCTAAGAGCCATATAACCTTTTGATGTGTTGGTGCGCCTTTAAACGCCAATTCAATTCATGCGTGATGAAAGCTTATCTGGAGCACTGCAGTATTGTTACAATATAGCCCCCAGACCCGCATTGCAATTTGTAAATCATGCATTATTCAACCTTGTTCAAAATAAAAGATGTCATTAATTTGTAGCTCTAGTTTAAAGTAGCTATCCCGTCAACATCAATCAAATTTTACATTACAATATGTACGCCATTTCTAAAGCTATTGATGGCGATTTATATAATATTATATGTATATATATATATATAATAACTTACAATTTTGAGAATCTATGTAAACTTTAACTAAAAACCCAAAACTGCACCGTCGAACTAAGTTTTATGCATATTCAATCACAGTTATTTAAAGAACCCATGAAAATCATATACTTTTATTTGGCACATATATATTGACTGATGATTGTTAAATATGACCTAAACAGCTGGATAGAGTTTTGATGAACGGTTTTGTAGTGTAATTTTTCCATTACAGTGTTTTTCCTATACTTACTAACTTAGGGGAGATAACCCATACTGTTACAATTCGGAATTTTAAAAATGTTTTATTCTCAGTACTTGTCACACTAACCTTTTTTTTTTCAATTGGGAACTTTTGTCTCAAAATTGGGGAAAATATATGTTTTGGCATTGGGAATATAGCCCAATCATGAATGGCTATAAAAACAGCCCAACACATGCATTATTTGGTGGGGTTTTTACTTATTAAAGTGGTTTTGTTGAACTGTGCCTTTAAAACTTGATGACTTACAGGTTTATTTTTTTATTTTATAGTCAATTAAATGACACTTCACTATTAAAAGTGCAATTTAGAACTGAATTTACTGTTCTATATTTTTAATATTAATGATTAAACAAATGCAAATTATGTAGAAAAAATTATGGGGGTTATACTGCAAGTTTTTAAATCAAGATTGCCATGTGTACCTTTAAACTAAAGTGACATACAAATGTGGTTTAGCTTGACTTCTTGAAAAAAAGCAAATGTGTGTGTAACAAGTTTAACGGTCACTTTCTTAGGAAACCACCACTGTGGCATAGTGGTAGAATGTCCGCCTCGCATGCATGAGGTTGTGGGTTCAATCCTCGCCCAAGTCATACTTCATATATATATGGTACTGGTGGTTCCCTTAATTGAGTCTTGAAGTTCAGCATTATAAGAGTAATGCTAAGGACAAGTCTTCCCAGCATAATGTAATTATAACACACTGGTGATATGACTGAAAGATTGTTAATAAAATACACTGGTACATTTATTTTTTTACCACAAAAGAAAGGTTGTGCTTTTAGAGCATTTTAGAAATATGGTATTCAGAGCTCTTATGATAAGCTGCGTATCTGCGTAATGTATAGGGAATATTATGTCAGTGCCTTTTACTATCAAGTTTATTAGGCGAGGCTTAGAAAACGAAGAATGGTGAGGCTCTGCCGAGCCATTCTTCGTTTTCGTGCCGAGCCTAATAAACTTGATAGTAAAAGGCACTGACATAATATTCTATTTATCATGTAGATTATCCACATTTTCTGTATAAATTACTATTATTACCTATTTCTCCGAATGTAACGCTTATCGAGGACGCCGCCATGTTGTTGTTTTTTGTTTGTTTTATGACGTCAGGCAACGTTGCGTGCATGACGTCATGACGTCAGATAACGTTACGTACAATAAACGCCGAGGGATTCCGCATTGATTTGTTCTATTGGCCAGTGGCGAATAAAGCAAAATTTAATAGGTCACCCCTTTATGGGCAGAAAAGTGCATATCTGCATGATAAACAGATATAGATGAGCCAAAAAACGCAGAAGTTTTTGTTCTGCGCATATTAAAATATAAACAAATGTGAGAAAAACACAAAATATTTATTTCAGTGCGTAGCGAAACATAAATACATAGTGTTTAAACTTTTGCCAATCGCCGTATTCAGAATTCATGGTTCTAGTGTCAAACTGTTCCGTACTTGTCTAGTCTTTGAATTAAAATTGTTATGTCACTAGCCTGAATTCTTATATACTCCATGAAAACCCGTACGCTTTCCTTAAGCCAGACTATATAAATTAAAAAAAATCACTAGCCCGAATGACAGTTTACTAGCCCCGGGCTAGGGGCTAATGGGTTAATTCGAAGACTGCTTGTCACTGGTGTGTAGAATATGTTTATTTACTATTTGAACATATTCAGAAAAAATCTATGCTTGACAAAATAACAAAATTGTCAAGCAAGCATTTTAAATTATAGAAAGGTTTGAGGTTTATGTTTACCTCAGTTTATCCGTGTTGAAATAATGTATAGTTACTAGGTACTGCAGTCTTATCCATGTATTTATATCCGTTCAGTTAATACGAAAACATATCGTCACTCAGGTAAAATCACAACGCCGTTCTCGGATGGAAAATGTGTCAATATCGATCACAGCGTAAATAAAATTACGAGTTATATTTCCATGAATAAAGACGTTTTTTTTTTAGTCAATTGTTTGTTTGTATTGTAAAGTAAAAAAGAAAACACAAACATACGCAAACACAAAATTTTACAATTTAGTTGAAACCATAAACTTTAGAATAATTCTGAGTAACAAAAGCAAAAAAGCAATATGTAAACAAATGAAGGGTAATAACATATTGATCAGAAAAAAATGATTGGAGTAAAGAAAAAATTTATAATAATTATATTTATATAAAATGGTAATAAAAAAATAAATATTAAAATTCATATCTTAGAGCTCTCTGGTATTTATATTTGGGTATTTATGTATGCTACCTGAAAGTGTGTAAATAAAAACTGTTTTTTTCCTTAACTGTTTACTTAAAACACAAAATTATGCCTGCTAATGGCACCTTGTAATTAAATAAAATACAGTCGCCTATTCTATTTGTTGCTTAAAACTAGTTTTTCATAATGTACACAGAGCCTGTGTCTTACATGTCAGAACTGATTATATAGTCAAATCTTGCCTGGAGGGAGTGTGGTGCAATAAAACCCTTGTCACTTGAATGCTTGCTTATCTCTGGTATAGATTATGTTATGTAATCCCAACCCATCACAGGGTGATTGATGGTCATAAATCAAGTAATTTTTCAGAAATGTCATTTGCACACCCCATTAGTTCAAATCTGAATAACAGTTAATTTTAAAAAAAATTACCGGTATAACACAATATCAGCAAATTAAAAAATGTTGCAGACAATAATAAAAATGTAAAAAAAAAAAGAAAGTTGATTCACTATATCCTAGATTTTTTTCCTGAAATCGGGTTTAAAATGATTTTGGTAAATGATTTATATGGCTTCATGTTACTGTGCAGAATGGATTTCATGGTACATGTAAATAAAATCATAACCTAATTTAATTATGCTTCGATACTCTCCACTATAGGATCTCCACTCCCTTGTACACGTAGGTCACGTCGGATCTACCTTTCATCTAATCAATATTCATGATAAGATCAACTAAATTCAACCAATGAAATCGTGTGTTTCATATGCACCTCAGATGACGTTGGAGTGAACTGAACAAACGAAAATCCACTGTCATACATGTAGATCTACATGTATATCCGAATAAAGATAACGTCTTCATGTGTTGCTGTGGATAATCCCCATTGCGCGATGAATTCAAAGAAATGCGCTAAATGGCACGTTTTATATCAAGATACAAGGAAAATCATTGGCGCTGCCATGTGTGTTTTGAAAATATATATTCCACCGACTGATGACCGTGGTGTCATGTTAGTGTGGGTTCAATCCCACGAATCGGTAATTTTTTTTGTACCATTTAAATTCCATCAACAATCTTTTTTTAGTAAATATTCAATAATGGTTGGTGTATTATGTTTGTCAACGCAATTGACATGTCACCAGTACTTAGATATCTCCGCCCCTTTGTTGATGTCGGAGTATATTGACAATAGTTTATATAACATAGTTGCACATGCTTTATATATACGTGCTGTTGTTTGTCGGAGGCATCATTCTGATTTGATTGGTTGAAATGGATAAATGATTGACAACTGGCGACATGTTAATTATTTGGTGTTTATAAGCTAAGTTACGGACATCGTCTCTTTCAATACCGAGCATAGACTGCTCCACAGCATTCTATACTGAACAATTTTGTAGGCTGAAATTTGATTGGCTAATTGTAAGGTCAATCTGACGTGACCTCCAATGGAGAGTTCTTAGATCCTTGTAATGTAGAGTATCGTAGCGCGATAAAGAGTCTGATTTTAATGAGATTGTGGTAAATAAGGAGTCAGTTTGAAGCTCATTCATTACATTTTGACCAATTGCAAATACCATGACTGGTCAGTTTCACGTTTTATTCTCATTCAATTCTCATTCAATGTTACAAATGCTTTTACATTCATTTCAGTAATTTTGTCATTGCCAAGTGCATGTTTCCAAATATTTGAGCCAAAGCACAAGCAGAAACTA
Organism: Cyrtodaria siliqua; assembly: GCA_037043455.1. Classification (NCBI taxonomy): domain Eukaryota; kingdom Metazoa; phylum Mollusca; class Bivalvia; order Adapedonta; family Hiatellidae; genus Cyrtodaria; species Cyrtodaria siliqua. The sequence continues at coordinate 36,285 of JAWPHD010014074.1, forward strand.
CAATCATCACTTAATTTAATGCGCTAAAATTTAACTGGGATTTACCAATGCGCTGTAATTTAACTAGGATTGTTCATTTATTTTATAAACTTGGGTTTTCAAAAAACTTTGTTTTTGGCCATTTTTTTTTTAAACAGATCCAATGATGACCACGTAATCTTTATTATACTACTGTATATTAAATTATAAGGAGATATACAACTTGAATAAAATCACAAAAAGTAATTTTTATAAGCAAATTAAAATTGTTTAAATTTAATTGAATTGGAGTTTTATGGCGCACCAACTCATAAAAGGTTATATGGCGCCAACAAGAATGAACATTCCAGACTCCCTCTCCATTTACATCTAGATAAACATCTGGGTATAAAGGCGATCAATGAAAATGCAGCAGTAGATTAAAATGGGTATAACAAGTAATTCATTTAAAATAATAAGTGCATGTTGAAGGATATTAATTATGAATTGCAAAAACTGACTTTCTCAAAAGTCCTGGTGTATATTGTTAAATTAAAGACACAAGGTAGAAAACAAAAGTCACACATTTTAATAATCATTTCATAGGAACGGTAAAACGGTTGGACATAACCCGGTATTAAAATGTGTGACCTTTTTTTTGCCCATGTGATTTTGAGACTTCAAGATTTCAATATTTATTTTTTTAATGTCCCCCTTTAAAATGGATGATAGGCTGTAAACTGTAACTCCTAATATATAACACTGATGCGTTCATTTTCTTTAGGAAGTATGGGATTGGAAGCATTTAAACGGGGTATATGGTTAATCCTCAACATTTTAGAGCTGCAGCTACATGTACATGTACATGTCCAGTCTTTGAATTAATTTAAATGTCACTAGCCCGAATTGTTATATACTCAATGAAAACCCATACATTTTTCTTTAGCCTGACTACTTAAATTAAAATTCAGTAGCTCGAATGACAGTTTACTAGCCCCAGGCTTAGGACTAGTGGGTCAAGTCAAAGACTGACATGTAAGTAGTGGGGCGTCCTTGATCGAGTGGGTAAATTCTTGACTTGAAATCATTTGCCCGTCACTGCTGTGGGTTCGATCCCTCATGGGCCTAGGAATCTTTATGTGAGGAAGATATCCAGCCGGCTTGGGGAACATCATTGGTTTAACTCCAGTGCCTGTAACTGGAGGGGCACCTTTGGTCTTCCTCCACCAATGAAAGCTGGAAAAGTCGCCATATGACCAAAGCTGTTAAACTCCAGTTCAATTAATGTATTAAACATCACACTATTGCAGAATAAGAATAATTGTATAAATTAAATATTTCTTTCATCTCTTTCAGAGACAAAGGCATTATCGTGTGATTGCTGTTCTGTCTGGACTTGTCAAGTTATTAGAGAAGACATAAGGTAGCCTCAACGCAGATTTACTTCTGAAGCATGCAGGCGGAACCGGTCCAGGAATCAAACACTTAATAAAATAACACTGCCTGAGGCTGTAAGCACTTCAGCAGAGTTAAAGTTTTTATGTACCGGTAAAAAAGGAACCAAGCATAAAAGCAGTCTAATAGCATTCAAAGTGTTCAAACATACGGTTCAAAGTTGACCAGCCAAATAAGCAAGAAAGTCAAACAAAAAAGTCTCTGTTCTGAAATGGCTGAGAAAATATTGGAGTTATTATATAATATGTATGGTCTAAATTGTAATCGGCATGTACGTTCATATATGCATTCACATGCCAGCTACTTATAATTCAGATATTATTATGGATAACTGTAACCCTGGAAATAACGGCGACTTGAACATTCGCTTTGAAGTGCGGCGAAGGCAAAGTCAGTTGATAAAGGATGACTACTTTGCTCAAATCACCCAGTAAATTTAGGCCTGAATTGGAAGGAGATTCTTCACATAGAAACCATAATGGATTAGTTAAAACTGCAATATAACAAAGAAAAAGTGATTGAAATTCATTGTTCTAGAAGTAGAGTATTATAGTGATGAGGATCCTGAGTTCTACTGCAGCAATGAAAATAGATGCTTAATTATGAAACGAAACCATTCTTACAATAATCGGGTTCGTGGCAATTTTACGGATTGAACTTTATGGACCATGTTATTATCAAGTTTATTAACTAAGGTAACTTTGGAGGCAAAAATATTTTTTTACGAATAAGTCGATTCAAAATATTCAAGAGGAAAAACACACCTCCGTAGGAGTGAAAGAATTCCAAAAAACAAACCGACCAATTAACTTCCATCTGTTGCATTCATGCTGTTTACTTGTGACTGACTATTTTGAACCAAATTTGTGTATAGTTATATTTCATAAATTCTATAAATAAATTATAGGAAAATTGGTAATTCGGGCTTGCATCATGGTAAGATTTTGTTTGTCGGCATCACTCTAGCATTAGTATCTCAACCAAACTTGGTCAGTTTTAATATAATTGAAAGCTTAGTCACGTTTTAAAACCACCTTTGTGATATCTAGGAGTGAGATTTGGCCTTTTAATATGATTTAGGAGACAAAATTACGGATATGTTTTTCTGTTTTATTTAGTTGTATTTTATAAATCTTACATGTACATGATGTAAGTTAAAAGGACACATCGCAATCTTGGTGCTTTATAACACTTCCCAAGTTCATGATGTGACGATGTTGTTTGTTGACTTTTTCTTTGAAAAAGAAAGCTATAATTGTCATCACTTTGTCTTGATCGTCGTCTGCGTCGGTTAAAGTTTTGTATGTAAGCTTGTATCTGCGAAACTACTTTACATAATGGATTGAAACTTTATACATGTATTTGATGTCGTTAGACGACATCATAGAGACAGGTTCTATAACTTATGCTTTTATTTTAATGTTATGGCCCCTTTTATCAGTTTATACTTGGACAATTTGGTTAAAGTTTTGCATGTAAGCTTTTATCTCGAAAACTATTTTACATAACTTTTTGAAACACGTACTCTGTATTCGGCATCATTAGACAACATCATAGAGCCAGGATCTAGACCTCTTGCTTTTATTTTAACAAAATTATGGCCCCTTTTATGTACACACAATTGGTAAAAGTTTTGTTTATTCATAATTTTGATAGAGCATCATCAATAAAACTGACCAATCAGTGACCAGAAATAAGACCTACCTAATTCATTCTGGTAGGTGATAAACTCGGTCTTTATCCTTGATGTTCAACCAAGTTTACTGTTAAAATTAAGGTATCTACAATGTGATTCTTTTAAAACCCTGCATATTACATGCACATTCATGCAAACTGATTCAACATACATATCTTTCAAAATCAAAATCTTGAAAATTATCATCTTTTTCTTGGTCAAATATTTTTATTTTACTACAGAACCTAAGGATAAAAACCGAGTAAGACAAATTTTATCACCTACCGAAAATAAGATAAAATCCCAACATCTCTGCAATGAACAATTATGAATAAGCCTGTCAACTTAGTCTTAACCTATACTGTGTTGATGAACTGTTAAACAACATTCATTTCAATTCAATTTTAAATTAAATGTTTTCATTATATCCTAAAATCCCCTGAAAAAATTCAATGACACCACATTTTCATTTGAAGAACTCAGATACAAGTGCCAGAATTCTGTTCGGTAATTATGTAGAATTATGCCTTTCAACTGAGTTTCCCAATAAATAGGCAAGGCCTCGAAAGTTGAGTGTCTGCACAGAGACGGGTGGTGCTTCTTGTTCTACATGTATGTAACTTTTATATTTGCAAATCAAAATGGGAATAGTTAAAAGGAAATTGTTTTTGCATTCTTGTAATGTACCAGTATATTATTATTATTGATTATTTTTATCATTTAATAACATATTTAAAGCTAAAGCAGTCTGAGCTAAGGTAGATTAATGAAGAAATTGAACTTCAAATTGTATTTAATGATATGAAAGCAGATTTAAAGTCCATAAGTAAAGCATAATATATTTAACATAAATTCATATTATATTAAAGTAAAAAAAAAAAATTCTTAAAGGAACATACAATGTAGTGCAATCATTAACTATTGTCGTTATTCAGTGGATTGTTGGAAATGTGGGTTTTGTGTCATTTTAGCACATGTTAGGCCGTTTATGAGTCTGTTTTTAAAAAAAATAAAACTAAGGCTTTTGGTAGCGACAGCCCAGTCTCAGCAAAAAACTTCTGTCCATCGGACATGGCGGAAAATACCCCTTAGTCGGCCCAAGTGTCAGGCCATTTTTATAATCTAAAAACATAAAATAAATAAAGTTTTATTGCTTGTAATTTAAAGCCGTATTCAGCGCAGGTTCCCGGATTCCTATGTATCCTTCCCCTCTCTCTGGGGCGGCTCTAAATAACATATGCTGTGTTGATGAGCCGTTAAACATCATTCAATTCAAGCAGTATTTGTTGATAAGTGTTCTCCCTTGATTAAAATTGGTCAATTTGAATTTACACACTTTTTTGGACGATTTAAATACGCAATTTGAACCAATAGCATTTCAGCTTTCATACTTACATGAGAGGTCACACGAATTTGTCGCATTGAACTGAAGAAGAAAGATCACTTTCAATATAAAGTTTGAACATTTGATTTCCTTTTCATATTCTTATTTTTCTATGAATTACTGCACATGTATAATCTTTTTCTGCCTTTAGTTCATTAATAACAAGAACACTTTACTGTACAATTAAAAGAGAACGAATGTTTATTCGTATGCAAGCTGCTAAATAACACTGAATGCAAGCCTATTTGTGGATGGTTTATTTTGCGGGACCCAGTTTGGTTTTTGATGTGCTTTGCGGCGCGATCCTAAAAAACAAAATGTACATAAAATAGCAAAGTAAATCAACCTTTTTTTTAAGGATGGCCTTGTCTGTGTTCAATTGACCAAGCATATTATGGCGTTTTATCTTGACTTTTAACCGAATGTCATGTGGACTTGAAAATGTTTTCGCGTAGACTGGCAGACCACCTCATTATTCCTGGGTAGAACCAGTACTGTATACCTCCTGCCATTTAGAACCAGTACTGTATACCTCCTGCCATTTGTAAGAAATATTGTTATGCAATAAAATCTCCACTTTAAAGCTGTAGCATGCTCAGTAGTAAATCAAGAATATTAATTTAATATGAGGAAACTGGACTATATAAATATTTTTATTCTTTAAGAATACAACCTGCAATCTCACAAACACAGTGTCACATGCAGCGGAGTAGGACTCGTGACACCGCGTATGGAAATGTGGCTCCATCGCAAACGGAGTGTCTACTATAGAATTTGTAGCAACTCTGCAGTTAAGAAAGTTCTAGGCCAATTCTCCATATTTTATCTTGATGTAAATGGAGGATGATCCTGTTATGTTCATTCCTGTTAGGCATCATAACCTTAAAGGTTTTAACGTGTTGGTGCACCTTAAAACCCAATTAGTGTTTCAATTACTGGACTAGATTAGTACTTCTCAAAAAAATATTTTAAACCATGATTTTCATATATATTCCAAAAGTGTAGACGACACATACAACTGCATGTACATGTTTAAAAATCAAGATTGCCGTTTGTCCCTTTATGATACATGCTGTTTCAGAAAAAAATAATATAGTGACACATTTAGCTTAACATTAATAATGGCTACAAATAAATTCATGTTCAGTGGATTATGTGTTTGTAGTTCTTTTTAATTACTAGTATATAGTGTATATATTTATTATTGTGAAAATGAGTTGTAATGGCATGTTCAGTCAGTATCGAATCATCCAACCTGTTGCACAGGATCCCCGTGATATTGACACGTCTGTTTATGGGGGCCGTATAGGTTTCATTTTGTTGTGTTGTTTAATATTTTCACACTTGCATTTTATAAAAGCTTGTTTCTCAGACACTGCATTGCACAATTCAATGAACTTAAACATGTTTTCTGCAACTCAATATGACTTAGTTGTGCCCCCACTAATTGTGTTGTATATGAATATATATATCATGTACATGTATAAGCAGATACACATGGTATTGGAATGAAACTTTCCCATATATTTTGTATCAATATAACCTATTTTTGGCAACATTATCCCACTTTTTACACTGGCAACCTGTGTGAAAATGTATTTTTGAACTGATACTTGACACATCGCAGAATGGCATGAAACTTCATACAGTACAGCTCATGCGTACCCCACACTTTACTCTTCCACGCCGAGTGAGGAATTTACAAATCGCGTACTTCAAGTTACACGAGTTTTGATGATAAAACTACTCGGAGTGGGAGTACGTGAAAAGCTCTCGGCGTACTTAAGCCACGATATTTGCGCAGACAAAATCGGGGGTTTGCCGAGTCAAAACTGCACAGGTAAAAGGGTGCAACTTTTTCTAATTGCAGTCAATAACTTCGAAGCAAAAGACAATTTTACTTTTGTTTTTGGAAAAGAGGATGTGGAAAAATTTGAATGCCCCGGATTATGTATACTGGGTCACGATAGTTATATGGAGGTTCCTATTACCGGCTCCGGGCGACTAAACATAAAATCAATTTGTAATTATTATACTGGAAATTATAGTTATATTTTTAATTAATCGTTATTTATAACAAAGTTTTTTAAACACTATTCTGCTGTTATTGAGGGACACTGTCCGTAACTTTTAGCTTATAAAACACACAATAATTAAGTTCGCAAACATTACACACTAAACATTATTGAATATTTACTAAATAAAAGCAAGATTGTTTAACGGAATTCAATCGCAGTACAAAAAAAAGTAAATCGGCTTTGTGCGTTTGAACTCGCAGCCCAAACTAAAATTACACTCGCCGTAAAAATAGTGTGCGTGAGCGTAAAGTGGTCGATAACGCTCCCGTCTGAGGTAAGCGGACTATACATATTTCACAATACATACTGTGGTGAAAACCTAATGCGCTAATGGAAGTCACGTGATCGCAGAAAAGGTAAATATTGTGGGTCCCACTTTATTTACGTATAATAATTGAAACTTTTTTTTTTCAAACTCACGAATGTATTCCTACATACTTCTTAGGGTCTATCCTCATGTTTTCATGTATACATTTCACTGAATAAAAGTCAGCCAGTTTTTTGGTTATGCTCAATATCTGCTTACTTACGGACAGTGTCCCTTTAATACATTAATGGGTTCTTTAGTTAGAAATAATCAAACAAAATTGTAAACAATTCTGGGTCATAAACCGGTTGTTAGTGCCACCTTGTTAAAAGGTTTATATATGTATATATGGCCAAGGATTATGGGTATTTTATATGTCGGTGGAAGAACCTTGACTTTTGGACAACAGAAACAAACAAAAAGTGATGACATGCATTAAAAGTTTGAAACACATATTTGTTTTCGAAATTTATTCATTGCATTTATCAGTCGTGTCAACTTTGCACAGAAAAGATACACTCGACATCTCATTGTTTGTACTTTTTCTGGCGATGTATTGTTTTTTCAAGCGCGCTGTCGGACAAGATAAAAGTTGTCGGAAAATTCAGATTTTTCTTATTCGCAATAATAAATCACCAGTGTGCACTCAAGGTTAATTGGATTCTATTAGGAGAATATCTCTGAGTGTTAGATCACTCCGAGTGATGAGTGTTAGATCACTCCGAGTGATTCGACAATGGGGTACTTTCGCCATGTGGATTCGCTGAGTCCAAACACTGACTTCGCATAGATCGCACGGCACTCAATAGCACCAAACTCGGCGTATTGAGTAAAGTGTAGGGTTCACGTGAGCTGTACTGTACATGTATTCGGTAATAAACAATACATACAAGTTGTAAAACTTTGCAACTTATTTTGAAAAAATTGTGCCCCTTTTTTTACTTTAATTGTCAAATAATTGTCAAATAGTGTTAAAAATATGTACAGAAGCTGATATCTGTTTAACCACTTGGCAAAATGAAATGAAACCTCACTTTGTATAATTTGGTATAAACAGCCTACCATGCCTCTTGCACAAGTTCCTTTAGTCTGCAACTCATTTTCTCAAAGTTGTGATCCATATATAATTGCAATGTCGAATTGTGCTAAAAATGTGTATGACCCAGTAAATAAGTTGACAGAATGAATTAAAACTGCTTACATCTACAGTCTTCAAATTAACCCACTAGCCCAAAGCCCGGGGCTAGTAACTGTCATTCAGTGTAGTGAAAATTCAGAAATTTATTTAGTCGGGCTAAATAAAAATTCAAGTCTTCAGTGAGTATATAAGAATTTGGGCTAATGATTTTGAAAATACAAAATCGAAGACTGCATCTATACATGTATGATTACAAAGGCATTGCGTTCAAGATACATGTTATATAGAAATTAAAACAGTAAATGGTATCATCATGTAGTGATAGTTATACGGGTTATTATAAATATCTTGCGAAAGATACCCTTCCTTTGCCACTCACGGGACTTATTCTACGTAAAGAAGTGTAGTCTATCCTCCGTTAAGAACCATAAAAAACATTTGAATGTCAAATGGTACGCGTGATTTGACCCTGCTCTCTGGCGCGTCTCTAAATAACATAGATAATGTTATACAAATAAATTAATTTCATTGACCCTAATGCTTAACTAAATGGCCTTCTCAATCATAATCAAGGTATGAACGCTCTTATGTGTGATGTTTTTTAACCATCTGATCAGGACGGTGTCTTACTTCTAGTCGTGAGCTTTATAGTGCTGTAACACTGGAACTCCATACTGTAGTAAATTACATGAAGCCCCATCCAGTCACAATATACCAAAACTAGGCTGACCAGTCCTAGAAATTCTCTCACCGCTGCGGGTTCGAATCCCACTGGGAACTCGACTTATAAGTGAGGAAGTGTCGATTCTTACTGATGGCGGGAGGTGTACAGTACTGGTTTGCCTCCACCACAAAAAAATTGACCGTCATAAATAACCTTACGTGTTGAAAATGACGTAAAACACCATACAAACAAAAAACAACTGGAAATTCTCTTTATATGCAGAGCATTGAAGCAAAGGAGCTACTATCATTTTTATAAAGAATTCAGTATTATCAGGCCTTGATTGAACGCACGACATCTGGTGTGTACACCTGTTGCTGCTGTCAATCTAGAATCGACCGACTTCTAGCTTGTCTTTTAAAAAAGGATTCACATTTAAAAGGCACTGCTGTGAATGGAATCAAACCCCAAATTTGAAATATTGTTTCCTAGTCCACTATTGTGCCCATCTTGTGGATTTCTTATACAGTATAAACATTTGAATTAAATGCACAATAATTGGTGATCCATCAAGGCTGAATGGACAGCATTGTGGATGAAGTATCTATGGACAAGTCTTTGAATTGAATTGAATGTTGTTTAACGGCTCATCAACACAGTATAGGTTATTTAGAGCCTCCACAGAGAGAGGGGAAGGATACATAGGAATCCGGGAACCTGCCCTACTCTTATTATCGAATAGATTCCAATGGTTCTTTTACGTGCTCGGAGGATAGACCGATACACGGGACCGCCCGGTTTACGTCCCCATCCGACGGACGAGGCTGAGGGAAAGTGTCTTGCCCAAGAACACAACGACGGAACTCAGTGGCACCACGGAGGATTGAACAGTCATAAATAACCTTAACCGACTGCGCCACGCCAGCCCTCGACCCGTCTTTGACCAAATCCTTATCGTAGTTCGATGGTAGTCTCATTTATTTGACGTCTTTGGTGCTTCTTTTTTTTTTACATACGGACGTTTATAGATGCATCCTAACGTTAGACGGAGGATGGCACATATCAAAAATCCTCTTGCCGTTCGAAGACGTGTATTTTTATGCACTACCAAAGACGTCAAATAAATGAGACTAGTACATATAACAAAGAAACGAATTTTCGCGTGTTGAAAAACAGTTTATGGAAGTAGTTCCTCAAATGAGTTGTTTCCCTTAAATTGGCTTAGCTAACGGAATTAACATACGATAACGTGATGTGCCCTGTTAAACTAACAAAAAAACAGCAGGACTTAGGATTTCTTGGGCTTCTTGCATCATTAGGAATTCCATCGATTGGATCTCTTATTAGTGGTTTAACTGGAAAAGGTTTGAAAGTAGATAGAAGAGGACAAGGAGTGGACTAATAGTTGATCGTGGAAATGGTTTACAAGTATGCCATATAGAAGCATTCAATTTGTAATTATTATTTTTTTAAACCTATCTCTAACTAAGATATAATGCAATTTGTTAAGCAGCTAGGTATACAGAAATTCAGTGGGGTATACAGCAAAAATAAATTACCGACAACACAAAATAAACACAAATCTGGTATTATTAATCTTGATCATCTAATTCGACCTGGTACACACTGGACTTGTTACTATAATAATTATTACTTTGATCCGTTTGGTTTGAGCCCACCAAAAGAAGTTTTAACGTACATACCTAATATAAAATACAACACTGTTCAGTATCAAGATGAAACAGGTGTTATGTGTGGATATTTCTGTCTATTCTTCATTAAAAAGTTACAAGAAGGAAATAGTACGTATGATATTCTTTACAAATTATTAAAACCTTACAAACCAGTAGAAAATGAAAACATCATAAAATCATATTTTGTAAACGAATTTTAATCTAATCATATTATATATGAGTTACATGTATTGCATAAAAGAAAAAAGGTTACTGAAAATGTTGATCCTAAGAATGCTTTAGCAATGGTAGAAAAATGTTAAGAGCAACATGTGTATTACTAAAACAAAGTTTGTTAAAAACACAGAAGGTGGTAATATTGATATTCATAAAGCTATGCTTCCTCTGTTACCTAACAAGGGATTAACGCTTCCTGGTTATAAATATTGTGGTCCTGGTAATCCGTTTGATAGTGGAGAACCGGTAAATGAATTAGATGCTGTTTGTAAAGATCATGATTACGGTTATGATGAAAATCCTAGTAATAAATCAATGTGTGATAAAAACCAGTTGGCCGGTTTAAAAAAAAGTAAGTCTAAAACTATTGGAGAAAAGATTGCTAAGAATATGATAGTAAAACCAGTTATTAGTACAAAATATAAACTTGGTCTTGGAAACTCAATAAACTAGAAAAGACGTTGAAATGGACTGACAAGTTAACAGATGAACTTCATAAGCCTATACGAAGAAAGTTCACTCAACGCAGTGTGATTGTTAATGAAATTGATAAAATATGGTCTGCTGATTTGGTTGATATGCAGTCGTTTTCAAAGTATAATAAAGGTACTAAATACTTGCTTACTGTTATTGATGTGTTTAGCAAATATGCTTTGGTTGTGCCGGTTCCAAATAAAACTGGTTTAGAAATTACTAAAGCGTTCCAACAGATAATCAGTACATGAAGACAGTGTAAATGGTTGTGGGTGATCAAGGAGTTGAGTTTTATAACAGGACGTTTAAGGAATTCCTTGTTGATAATAATATCGAAATGTATCACACCTTAAATTTTGGAAAAGCTGTAGTAATTGAACGATTTAACTGGACATTAAAAGAAAAGATGTGGATATATTTTACAGCTAACAATACAAATACATATTTAGACGTTCGTCAGGCGATGGTTGATAAGTATAATAATACAAATCATTGGAGTATTAAAATGACACCTATTGAAGCTAGTGATGAAAAGAATAAAGGAACGGTATATTTTAACTTGTATGGAAAGATTAGAAGTAATCAAATTAAGGCAAAGTTTAAAATTGGAGATAAAGTTAGAATTAGTAAATATAAAAGAATGTTTGAAAAAGGGTATACTCCGAATTGGACTGAAGAAATATTTGTTGTTGATGAAATTCAATATACAAATCACGTGACAGACAAAATAAAAGATTTAAACAACGAAAACATTGATAGAAGCTTTTATGAATTAGAAATGATAAAAGCCGACCAAAAAGTACTTAGAATTGAAAAGGTCATACGACTTGATTATAAAAAGAAATTAGCACTATTAAAATGGACCGGTTAAGATTATAGCTTTAATAGTTGGGTATCATTTAAGGATATTCAAAACATCAAGCAATAACAAGCGTGTTTTCGGAGAAGACAGCGGGTTCCAGGATGCAGACGCCGAATCGCCGCCGAATCCCCACCGAATCGGTTTCGGTTCGGTTTTGGTTCGAATTCGGGGTCAAAGGTCACCGAAACAAGAAACATTGTAATGTTTACGTTACTTAATAAAGAATCTTGAATCTTGAATCTTTATAACGCGTTATGTAAGAATACTTAAATACTGGTTTAAATTATTGAAAACAGATAGCATAATACTTAAAAGCATTTACACATCGACACTATAAGATTGTGAAAATGGTTATACAAATTGGGCATCGAATGTAAAAAATATGTTAAACGAATATGGTTTTACACATGTCTGGAATGACACAAATTCTGTTAATGTTAAATACTTTATAAATACGTTTAGACAAAGAGTTGTTGATTGTTTTATACAACGATGGTTTGTAGATAAGGAATCAAGTGATGTACTTGAATTATATAATAATTGTAAATTGAGTTTTAATTATGAATCATACCTTGATATTTTACCATGTAATCTCAGACCATATTTGACAAAATTCAGAATATCAGCACATTCGTTAAGAATACAGACCGGTAGATACTCTCGTAATAGAATACCTAGAAATGAAAGATATTGTCAATGTTGCCACAGTATTGATTTGGAAGATGAATACCATTTTATTTTGATTTGTCCACAAGAATCCGGACAATTTATATTAAAAAATATTATTATAATAGACCTAGTATGTTTAAAATTTTAGAATTAATGCAGACACAGGATAGGAATATTGTTATTAAGTTAGCTAAATATATTAGACCAGCTTTAGCTGTAAGGAATACAATCTTGATTAATTAAACAATGATTAGCCATTTTGTATTTTCATTCTCATATATCAGTTATTTAATATTAATATTGCTCATAGCAAATGTACTTTTGTCTCGACTTATTATGCATGAAAAATTATGTGTGTATATATAACGATGTACGTATGTACAAGTTAAATACAATATGTTCTGTTCTGTTCTGTTCATTTATTGTTTTGTGCTAGAAGTACACTTTATTTGACTTATATGTACAGCTGTTAACAATCCCATTTTACATTAATATTAATGATTAGAAACAACACACAGCCGAGTCGTTGCGCTTTCCAGACCGCACATCTTCATTAGAAGTAATGATCACGTGACTTCCATTAGCAATAATGTAAATGCGGCTTAAATTGAATGCATATGTATATTTTATATGAAATTGACGCAAATTATAAAGGTTTTCATTTGAATACTCTGCACATTTTAAAACGCAACACTTGGTATTTTTTATAATTTTTAGAGGTGTGAAAGGGACACTGTCCGTGAGTAAGCAGATAATGGGCTTAACCAAATATATATCTGATTTTTATTCAGTGAAATGTATACATGAAAACCTGAGCATAGAACCAGAGAAGTGTGTAGTAATACATTTCGTAAATTTGAAGAAAAAAGCGTTTTAATTATTATTTGTATTTACTTTTTCTTCTGATCACGTGACTTCCATTAGCGCATTAGGTTTTCTACATACATATTGCGTAATATGTATAGCCCGCTTAGCTCAGTCAGGAGCGTCGTTGACTATCGCGCGCTCACTATTATTTAAAGTGGGTAGATTTAAAATGTAGAGGGATCTGAACATAAATGTGTATTCTGTCAAATGAATGTAATCGAAGATGAATATCATTTTGTTTTAGTTTGTCCATGTTTTCGCGATATTAGAGTTGAGTGTCTTCCTAAATACTATTATCACTGGTCAAATTTACAAAAAAAAATAGTGTTACTTACTTCTAGCCAGTCTAGTGTATTAAGTAAATTGGCAAAATATGTATATTTAGCGAATTTGCTACGTGAGAGTATAATAGATAATTAACGTGAATTATCGAAATTAACGTAATATTTGTTATGATTGTAAACCATTATTCAAGTGTCTGTCTGAAACACATAGTTTTTGCCTACTGGCCTTAGACTTATTTTCCGAAGAATTGCTATTGTGTGAAACCGCTAGTGCGAGGACTGATAGCACGAGTTGTAAATAAGCTTGACCGAAATGTATCCACTGTACACACAAATCATATATATAGAGTTGTTTTGTTTTCTTTCTCTCTTTTTCTAATGATTTTCCCTTCTGCATTAGTTATTCTATATACTATTCGAAATTGTTTGTTTAAAATAGTAGGTGTAAGTGCTCTTTTGTAGCTTTACTCCATGATAGTATTATACATGCTCTTCTCAATGTAATGTAACCGTCTCATTGTAATAGGCGATGAACATTGTATGATGTTTATGCTGAATAAAATAATTGAATTGAATTGAATTATTACCCGAGAGTGTTATTTTAGTTTGGGCTGCGAGTTCAAACGCACAAAGCGAGCCGACTCTCTTTGTTTTACGGCGATTGAATTCTGTTAAACAATCTTGTATTTAATTAGTAAATATTCAATAATGTTTAGTATGTAATGTTTGTGAACGTAATGAGTGTGTGTTTTATAAGCTAAACGTTACGGACATTGTCCCTGTAAAGAGCTAAATGAGAGAAGAAAAGCAAACCTTATGCAACTGTTTATAGTCATAGGTATGTTAACCTTTGGAACAGAGGAGACTTATGTACTAACATAAGGTACAATCTTGAACAAAAAAAACAGGGGACTAAAAAATCGAAAATAAAAAATGTTGCTTCTTTAAATGTACTGAGTGAATTGACACCAATTACTTTTCTAGATCGCCTATAGTCCCATTAAACTTATCCTGGTAATATCTAGAATTAATCAATCGCATTAAAATCAGACCCTTTATCACGCTACGATACTCTACACTACTAAGGATCTGACGACTTCGCATTGGAGGCCACGTCAGATTGACATTACGATTAGCCAATCATTACGATTAGTCAATCAGATTTCAGGCTTCAAAATCGTTCGGTATTAACTGCTTTACTACACATGTCGCGTTTCAGTCAAATGCTATGGAGCAGTCTACTCCAGGTATTGAAAGAGACAATGTTTTAGCTTATAAAACACACACACATTGCGTTGACAAATATAACACATCAGCCATTATTGAATATTTGCTGAAAAAAAACCACAAGATTGTTTGAAGGAATTCAATAGCGGTACTAAAAAAAAACAAAAAATCTATCGCTTCGTAGGGTTGAACTCGTAACCCACAGTAGAACACATTTCTCTGTAGAATAATGTTCTGAATGTTTTCAATGTTTTTTTCACTGGTTTCAATTCGTATTCTTGCTGTAAAACACGCCATTTAGTACATTTCTTGAATTTATCGTGCAATCCGAACGGCGACTTTATCTTGTTCGGATATATGTGTTTTATGTGGACTTTTGTTTGTTTAGTTTACTCGAACATCTAAATTGCATATGAAACGCGCGATTTCAGTGGTTAATTGAATTGATGGCCTCATGAATATTGATTAGATTAAAGGTCGATCTGACATGATCTGTAAGGTAAAGTCGTCAGATCAAATAGCCGAGAGATTCAAAGCCTAAATAGGATTTGATTTAAATGAGATTGAGATTTAATAGCGAGTTTACTTCTTTAGAACTTGATATGGTAATAATATGTTGATACATGTTTCTCTGTGTCATTAAAAAATAAAAATAAAATAAAACTGTGTACCCGTAAATATTAACAACCCATATTCATACTTTGTCACAATTCCCACTTTGCGCACGGACAATTCCGGAATGGAACCGCGCATTTTGAGAATTCCGATACTGCCACGTATTTTAAGAATTTTTGTTTTGCGCAGGACAATTCTGGATTTGTCAATATTCTCATTTTTGCATATTGCAAAACATATACTGAAACGCAAAAGAAATGCGTAATTTATATGGAGTCAACATTTAAAAATAAAACGTAATAAAATAATAATTTGATATAATGAAAACTCCATAATCGTAGGTCAAACTTAACAAATCACAATTAATTGCTTATCACAGCCAAAAAATGCTGATCGTAAAGACCCGTCAATGGAAAAATCAATAAAAGCAGTCAAATTTCGCAACACTAGTATGCGTGCAAAAGCGGTCCCTCAGATGCCGGGTCCTAATGAAGTTGTTGCTCGCGGTCTGCCGGCACGTGGTAAAGGTTCAACGCTTCCTGTGAACTGGAACCACTGCCAAAGTCTTGTAGGCAATCACAATTGGGAACGACATCTTGCTGTCGGCTTCCAGCTTGGTGCATACCTACGGCTTGGTTTCGTTCCGCAAGCCAGCTGGATAGCTTCCTCACATAAAGATTCCTAGGCCCCTGAGGGATCGAACCTACAGCGGTGAGGGGCAAGTGATTGCAAGTCAGAGACTCTAACCACTCGGCCACGGACGCCCAAAATATACATGAACATTATGTGTGCTACGAAATATACATGAACATTATGTGTGCTACGAAATATACATGAACATTATGTGTGCTACGAAATATACATGAACATTATGCGTGAAATTAAATATACATGAACATTATGTGTACTACGAAATATACATGAACTTTATGTGCAATACTAAATATACATGAACATTATGTGTGCTACGAAATATACATGAACATTATGTGTGAAACTAAATATACATGAACATTGTGTGCTACGAAATATACATAAACATTATATATGATACTTAATATACATGAACATTGTGTGCTACTAAACATACAGGAACATTACGCGTGCTACTAAATATACATGAATATTACGTGTGATTCTAAATATACATGAACATTATGTGCGCTACTAAATATACACGAACATTGTGTGTGCTACTAAATATGCATGAACATTAAGAGTGATACAAAATATATATTAATATTATGTGTGATACTAAATATACATGACCATTTATTTTAATCCATCAATAGCTTGTATATTAAATTATATATATACAAATTAATAAGTTTATTTATAGTAGTGTACAGTTTACTTAGTTTTGATAATGTTAGTTACTGAAAACTGTCAGAGATTTGACAGTAACAAAACATTATTTTGTTTATGTACATACTTTATTAATTTGTCTAAATTGTCAGATAATATAATTTAGTAATACATAATTTATATAATTTTGTAATGTACATTCTTTATTAATTTGTCTAAATTGTCAGATAATATAATTTAGTAATACATTACTTTTTTTATCATTTAAAAGCAATTGATACAATTTCCGTTGAGCTAGTAACACTGTATATCACTGAAGACATATAAAAAGATCGGACAGGGAAAGTAGCATTCAAGGAAGACAGTCAACCACAAAACACAGAAACAAACACACAAACAGACAAACAAGAAGGCAAAAGTACTAATAAATGCAAACGCCATCACAAACACCAAAGGGTTGACAATACGGCTACCGCCTTGGAACGGTCAGTGGCAAAGTAGGCCATAGGAGGTTTAAACCGGTTCTTGTGTGCACCAAACCTCTTAAACTGATTTTGCATGAAGTGCAGTGTTATTTCATGATTTGTCCATTTATCTTAAATCTTACTTGCAGAGTGGGTCTCTCAAGAGAGGCCAGCTGTTTCACATTAGAACTGACCACCTTTTATTGCAGTCAATTGTTTAAGGGTCATTAAAGTGCTGCTACCTGGGGAGATTGTAACTGTATCATGATTTTATCTCTGGCTCAGATCCGAGCTGATTTTGTAGCTCGTACGTTGGACTGTATCTGAACAAATGAAGAAGCCAATATATCATGTGGCATCTATACCTTTCCGTCTAATTCCTCTCTCAAAAATTCATCGATTTCACTGAAAAGATCCAAAAGGAATAGCAAAATGGGATTATACTAATTCGATTTTTATTTTCAAAATAAGAAATAGTATAAGAGGTCAATGACCTTGAAGCTCTACTGATTGATTTTGATTTCAGGAAGTAGTCGCTACAGACTTGTTTTTTGAAAATTTATTTTTAAGCGTGGCGGCCACCTTGAATTTCCGGCAGAACCTGAACTTTTGCTAGAATCAATTAGACATCAAGAGCAACATTCCTGGGAAGTTTCATGAAAATCCGTCGTCAAGTAGTTTCAGAGGAGTAGTAGCTACAAGTTTTCATTATATAACTCTATGTAAACAAAGATGGCCACTGGCAGCCATGTTTAATGTCGAATCAAAATAATGTTTGACTCTGATAACCATCATGTCATGCTGATCATTTTACAAAAAGTCCCATATCAATATCCCTTATAGTTTTCAAGATGTAGTCGCTACAAACTTCTTTTTTAAAAATCTATTTTTAGCTGTGGCGGCCATCTTGAATTTGTGGCCGATCTGAAATTTTGCTAGGATCAATTAGACATTAAGAGCAACATTCCTGTAATATGTCATGAAAATCCGCCAAGTAGTTTCAAAGGAGTAGTCGCTACAATTTTTTACTATATTACTCTATGTAAACAAAGATGGCCACTGGCAGCCATGTTTAACGTTGAATCAAAACTATTTTTGACAAGGACCAACATCATGTCATGCTGATCATTTTAGAAAAAGTCCCATATCAATATCACTTATAGTTTTCAAGAAGAAGTCGCTAAAAACTTGTATTTTGAAAATTTATTTTTAGTCGTGGCGGCCATCTTGAATTTCCGGTCGACCTAAAATTTTGCTAGGATCAATTAGACATCAAAAGCAACATTCCTATGAAGTTTCATGAAAATCCGTCAGGTAGTTTCAGAGGAGTAGTCGCTACAAGTTTTCATTATATAATTCTATGTAAACAAAGGTAGCCGCTGGCAGCCATGTTTAACGTCGAATCAAAACGATTTTTGACAAGGACCAACATCATGTCATGCTGATCATTTTAGAAAAAGTCCCATATCAATATAACTTATAGTTTTCAAGAAGTAGTCGCTACAAACTTGTTTTTTAAAAACCTATTTTTAGATTTGGCGGCCATCTTGGATTTCACATCAACATGAATTTTTGCTAGGATCAACTAGACTTCATGGGCAACATTTCTGTAAAGTTTCATGAAAATCCATTCAGTAGTTTCAGAGGAGGTGACGCTACAAAAAAAAGTTTACGGACAGACGGACAGACAGACGGACGGACGGACGACGGACGCCGCACCACGGCATAAGCTCTGCTGATCTCTGATCAGTAGAGCTAAAAACTGTTTGGATTAAACATATCTTCATTTTTGACTTTTCACTCAAAAACCAAGCAATTGGCGCAGTGGTAATTTCCTTCAAACTCCTTTTTTGCATAATATGTTAAAAGAAAATAAGATCATTAGAAAGAGAAACTAATGTGTGATAGGTTTTGACATAAATGAAGCGTATATTCATAAAACCCTTCATGATATACGAAGAAGATAAATGTTAATTAAAGTGTCACAAATCATCATATGGCATACACAACGTTCAGTACAACATATTAAAATATATGAGATTTTGGGCCGATATTGGCATATGAGAGACTAATTGATACAAGGCAATGCATGTATATTAAAAATACAGCTAAAACATAAAACATGTAAAACATGCATAATGAACAGTTAGCATTAGCTTAAAACAATTTAATTAGACTATGATTAATCGAGATGCAAGTTATATTAAGATTCTTTCTATTTTTAAGGATTTGCAACTAACTGTTCGTTAAAACAGATTCAATAAAATGCCTATGGTGTGTTATTTTGGGTCTTTTAAAATCTAGATAACACTCATTCTTAAGAAAAATCAAACATTATGTAGTTTAAAAATAGATTAAAATATAATAACTTAGAATTTGCAAACATTAAAATAAAATACTTAGATTAATATGGTACTTCTCCTTCTGTTCATCTTACATAGCGTTGAAGATATCTTAAATTAATGTTTTTCATTTTTCATAAGAAAACCCATTTTTTATGATGGCAGAAAAGTATAAAACAAAGTGTCGATAAGAGAAGCCGCTTGGATAAGTTCATACCGGATATCATCATACAATGTACAATACTTGTTTAAAGTCGGGCAATTTTCGCACTGTCATTTAAAATTTATATACATTTAACAGTTTGCTATCAGTTTATTATTATGTCTGTGCTTCAACTAAACGTAAGTTTGCTTAAAACTTGTACCTGTAGGCTACGATCGTGACAGGGACTAGTTTGGCAGTGCTTTATATAAACATACATCGTTTCATTGTTGAATTCTTGATATCGGAATGTGTGCTTTAAAAAGGGACAAAAGACAATCTTGATTTCTTTTAACCTGAAAATTAATATTTATCGATAAGTTCAAATCTGTGTTTACATATAACATATGTTTGATTATATGTGTACTAATAACGCTTACCCAATGGCGGTATTTGCAGCAAAGTTGTCACAATCAGTTTTTTTCGTCGGAACATATTTTCATCATTTATAGCCAACAGCGAAGTTGTTACACACAGTTATTTCCGTTGAAGTTGCTGCAAAGTCGCCCAGACATGTAAAGTTGGCCAACAAGTTTGCAGCAAACACTATCACAACCTGACTTCTATGGTGATGTGATTTATAAACTTCGTAAGATTCTTGGTCATGATCACTTTCATACTATCTTTGTTAAACTTGTTAGAAAGTTTATCAACAGAGGTGATGACCCTATCATTTTGCAACGTACTGCATGCTTGGTGGTGGACCCTTTTACAGTTCGCCACTATGCTTTCCTCTTTAATTGTACGATGACCGGACAGGCTGTGGACCCTACGATGACGCCTACCTAAAGCCCATTGGGACGGTGGCGTTTGATGTTTGTCTATGATCTTTCTTGTCTTAATGGTTTATTCTCTAACTGCTCTGGCTTCTGCCAAGTCATTGAGTACCTTTACTGTGGCTTTCTAGGCTATTTTTTTTTTGTATTATATTTACACGAGCATATTTGTGTTTTACTTATATTGCCTATTGATGCTGCCTTGTTGGTTAGAGATTAGATCATGGCGGGGATTTCTTTATTTACACTGTCCTGTTTTAATGGGATGACAGTAGGGTAAGTGTGAGGTTTGGTGCACCCTAGAACCGGTTTAAACCCCCAGTGGCCTATTTTGCCACTGACCGTTCCAAGGCGGTAGTCCTATTGTCAACCCGTTTGTGTTTGTGATGTCGTTTGCATTTATTATTGCTTTTGCCTTCTTGTTTGTCTGTTTTCGTCTTTGTTTCTGTGTTTTGTGGTTGACTGTCCTCCTTGAATGCTGCTTTCCATGTCCTATCTTTTTATATTTCTTTCTATACATGTATATGCAATTTCTGTATTCATCATAACATCGCATGAGCACTTTTTCGTTCTGATTTAGTTCATTTTGTA
This sequence comes from Cyrtodaria siliqua, assembly GCA_037043455.1. Lineage (NCBI taxonomy): Eukaryota > Metazoa > Mollusca > Bivalvia > Adapedonta > Hiatellidae > Cyrtodaria > Cyrtodaria siliqua. The sequence continues at coordinate 57,532 of JAWPHD010014074.1, forward strand.
CGCCGTAATGTCACAGCTAACATGTTTTTAATAAAGAGTTTCTGTTGTTTATTCGCCACGACATCACGCCACACTTTTCCATTATGATTTGCTGTATCTCTTTTTGCCAGAAATATCACCGCAAATATAAACTTTCTTATTTCAAGTTCACTAAATTTTAATTTTATTTCATAGGACCACATCAAAAAGTGCTGTGTTAATTTAGTCAATTTATCTCTTATTTCATGGAGCCTTATTTTTCAATTCTGAAAAGGCCCCACTATTAAGGTATACTGAACATTTCAGAATCGTTGTTTTAAATATAAATTGCTAAAATTTACCCCAGTAATAAGCTCTTATGTAAAAGCCTGCACTAAAACCCAGAACAATTAAAACTGTCAGTAGTACATGGGACGGTGGCATTACGACTGCGCATCAGATGACGTCATCAGATGATGAAATAGTTGTGAAATAATCTTGGTTCTGATGAAATGTTGTGAAATGTTTTTTGAGCCATCTATTTTTATGACATGGCGTTGTGAAATCTTAATAGTACTATTTTTAGAATATGATGAACAGACACATTCTGAACGAGTGTATTTCTAAAATCTCCCAGTTTCCTTTATCAGAATAAAAAAATCTTCAATAACCTTAGGCAGGCCATTAAGTGCAGTAGGAATGTCTTATCCACAGGTCAGTGTGTGCCGTTTGTAAAATAAACACAGGTGATGAAATATGTATATCAGACAGAGAATACAAGTGATTTAAAACTTGTATAACTTTATTAGTAGTTATTGGATAGTATTCAACTTTATACTATCTGAAAAATAAATATTTCAGCTACATTTATGTTATTGTTATAATACGTTTTTTTTACAATAATAAAGAAATTTATAACAGGGAGATAAAGACACTGTCTTTGACAGACACAATGTATTTCGTTGAGAAAAACCGAAGCTGTAATGTATTATGTATCGTTATATACCAATGAATTATTGAAGAAATGTGTGTTTAGATTCATTTTTACATCTATTAGACGAGATAAAGTGACTTCTTAAACAGCCGAGACAAAATTTTATGAGGAGAGAAAACAGTTTAAGATTAAGATCAGATGAAGGTAATTTGTGCTCCACAATATACGATGAATTTATTATCATACGACAATTGTAATGGATGCAGTCCATTTATACTGTAAAAAGTTATGACTGCGTTTCCGGTTCATGTTTTTGAACTTTTATTTTCTTCCAATTTTAGGTACTGCTTAATAACTATTTGCTTGTATTTCGAATTGTTGTTTTATAATAAATTATTGGCAATTTTGTTTTCATTTAAGTTTTACTTGCAATTCCAATTTCCAGAAACTATAAAGATTTCGAACTTTACACACGCTTACATCTCCATGACAGCAGTATGTTCCTACCAAAGTTAGGTCACTATGAATGGCCTTGACCCACTTCTCGTACTTTGTTAATTTACATTCATGTTTTACATTCAAGTTTCTGAGTTTTCTCAGACACCAAAAGTCATACAGATATAGAACTACATGCTCAGACACCAAAAGGCATACAGATATAGAACTACATGCTCAGACACCAAAAGTCATACAGATATAGAACTACATGCTCAGACACCAAAAGTCATACAGATATAGAGCTACATGCTCAGACACCAAAAGTCATACAGATATAGAACTACATGCTCAGACACCAAAAGTCATACAGATATAGAACTACATGCTCAGACACCAAAAGTCATACAGATATAGAACTACATGCTCAGACACCAAAAGTCATACAGATATAGAATTACATGAACATGAATGATATTATTACAGATTAAGATTGTTACTATCTGCCACATTTTTACATAATTTCACAAAAACAACGTTACAGCCTTGTGCATCAATATGTGCTTTTTTAGAGTATGTTGATGACTGAATGACTCGGCACATACAGTACATGTATGCGGCTTCTCACCAGTGTGGATTACCATATGAGTAGTGAGAGTTCCTCGATGTGCGAATGACTCGTCACATACTGTACATGTATGCGGCTTCTCACCAGTGTGGATTACCATATGAGTAGTGAGAGTTCCTCGATGTGCGAATGACTCGTCACATACTGTACATGTATGCGGCTTCTCACCAGTGTGGATTACCATATTAGTAGTCAGAGTTACTCGCTGTGTGAATGACTTGTAACATATGCTACATGTATGTGCTTCTCACCAGTGTGTATACGCATGTGTCTACTGAGCAGCGGACATTGTTTAAATGCCTTGTCACATACGGTACATGCATGCGGCTTCTCTCGAGTGTGTGATAGCACGTGACTTTTGAGACTTCCTATTTGTGTGAATGATTTATCGCATTTATTGCATGTATGCGGCTTCTCGCCAGTGTGTATTAACATGTGAGTATTGATACTTCCTCTTAGTCTGAAGGACTTGTTACATACTGCACACATAAACGGCTTCTCACCAGTGTGTATTAACTTGTGATTATTGGGCTGTCCTCGTTGTGTAAACGACGTGTTACATACTGTACATGTAAACGGCTTCTCGCCAGTGTATATTAGCATGTGACTATTGAGATTTTCCCGTACTGTGAATAACTGTACACTTAAATGGCTTCTCCCCAGTGTGTATTAATTCGTGTCTTCTGAGATGGTGTTTATGTGCGAATGACTTGTTACATACTGTACACTTAAACGGATTTCCGCCAGTGTGTGTAAGCATGTGATTATCATGACTGTCTCGTTGACTGAATGCCCTGTTAGATAACGTACACGTTAATGGCTTCTGGCATGACATGTCATGAAATGTTTCTCGTTAGTGTGTATACGCCCGTGTTGATTTAATTCCGATGACGTGGTCAGTCTTTCCTCACAAGCATGGCATTAACACGTGCATTTTTTAATACTCTGAGCATAACTGTATGTTTATGGTTTTTTTATTATTACATGACGTTTCATATTTCGGGCGTTTATACGACTTCAAGCTTTACTGCAATAGACAAATATGTTCACGTATAACAATGCTCGAGCCTCTGTGCTTTCACCTTCACTACTGCACTTTTATTTAATATATAGTGTTAAATCATTCGAACACAACCGAGTCGATGTTTGTGTTACAGTTAATGTCGTACAATCAGTAGTATGCACGAAATGTAGACTTTACAATTAAATTCACCACAATGTATGGCGGTGTAATCCGCCGTTCTTTACAATGCATGGGAAAGAGTATTGTTTTTCTCGAATCAATGATGCTCTTCTGGAAAGTATATAGTAAACAGTTGATGTTCTACTTCTTTCATTTTCACCACCTGCAAGAAAAAGAATCCAGATGTCATTTAGTTGATTATACACAGTTACATACCAGTTGCAGAAATAAACGAGTGGAGAACAAAATGGCATTGACTTAAAGGCGCAACTTGCTTTGCCCTAGTAGGGAGAGATTGAAGGTGTGTCATCAATTACACCAGCTATATACAGGCCTGTATAGCTCTAAAATAGCACCTGCAAACAACTCTCTCTGCATGCAGACGTGTCGTATGGGGCTACTAAGTGGGTTGTGAAAAGGTTCTAGGCGCATTCTGCAAATGTCGAACTGCACCCTTTTGTTAACTTTAAGACATCAAACGAACTGAACTGGAGTTTTAAGGTGCACCAACACGTGTAAAAGTCATTCAAAAGACCAAAACAAAAAGAACTTTCTAGATTACGGCTCCATTCACATCGAATTACAAATATGCATAATGAATCTAGAACCTGTTCACAACCCATTTAGTTGCCCCTACGACATGTATGAGACACACTGGCTTATTACGTGGTGCCGTCATAACCAGGGACGTAGCTAGACCATTTGCAATGTGTACGCAAGGTATTTATGCCATGGACAGTGGGAAAAATCCCCACATATTTTTAATCTTAGATACAATTTGGTTCATTTTGGGTAATATTTCACGACATTTTTAATACCATTAAGTTAATGGTTTAGCCTGAATTTTCCAAATGTGCGAGGAAACCAGATTTAAAAATAGTCGATCCAGAATAGTCATTTACAAAAATATTGAAGATCACCGAAAAGATCAACGAACATTAATGAAGATTAATGCATAAAATACACGTCTACGAACGGCGAGACGACTTTTGATATGAGCCGTCCTGCGACGGGATGCACCTATAAATTTCCAACCCACTCAAGACGTCAAATAAATGATAATTAGCGAAGAGATGCATGCATTTGTTGTAACATATCTGTAATAAAATATTATTACAGTGAACAATCAAAAGAAGTCCATACCGTGTCGTCGATTGAATGCGTTTATAGTTGATACGATCAATATTCAAATTTGATTTCTCTAAAAGTTCCATCTATCATCAATTGTCTTGAAAAAACAAATAACAAACAGCAGCAGGTTGGGAAGGTCAATTTGTAAATGGCGAAATGTATACTAATGGAGGTAACTACAAGCTTTTAACTGGTTCATAGTTCATATATTACTAAGGGAGGTAACTACACTTTATCCTTTGCCGCATACTGTACTATTGCTTGGTTACTAGTCCTTCAGCTCACCTCCAGGGAAAATTTTTTAGTGTATGATTTACTGAAAAAACATACAATAAGCTTCAAAATGAGACGCATGTGCCATCTGAGCGTTGGGGCGTTTGTGTGTAACACACGTTACAATTACGTTACCATAACAATTCCAAAACACTTTCAATAAATTTGAATACAATAAAAAAATGTGCATATGAACAACAAATACTACCTATATTTATATTATTTGTGAATTGTTTAATTTAGACAGCCTTTTCAACATAATGAAAATATTGTAGTTTACGTTACACCCTGATCGTTATCAAAAATCATAACTACACTTAATAATAACTAGACCGTTAGATACCAAAAGACGCCATCCCCACTCTGTTGGAATTTTGAAGGATAAATCTTCCTGAAAGGGTATCCTACAAAATGAAGTATGATTGCCAAATGAGAGTGCCAAATGAGAGTGGAAACATAAGGGCGTGACATCCATTTGAAATACGTTACCATTATCATGTTTTGAAAATGTAATACTCAACAACTGTTTATGCAACAAAACGGCTCTTTACTGAAACAGTGACTATTTTAATAATAAAATTGTATTCATTGAATCAATGTATAAAATAATGAATAAATAAAATATGTGTGGAGAGAGAGAGAGTTACGATATGTAAATTAAACAAAAAATACGTTACCATTTAGTATTTTACTTTTAACTATGATTTTTTTTGTAATGTAATGTAATTCATTAGTATAAGTAAATAAATAAATATAATGTCTAAAAGTAAAATAAATATATAATAAATACATATTTTAAAAAGGTTCATAAATCAGAGAAATAGTAATTTTGCACATTAAACTACTGGGAGCTGATCCTTTATTGAAAATGTTTATTTTACTAGTTATGGCATATTCCCTTTGTTACAATGTATCCTGCTTTTGAGACAAATCCCAAATAATAATTATATTTTGTCCCCATCCAATGTAAGTTAGTCTTGTCTTATTCTGATTACTAGTAGTTGGACACAATACTAATAATACTAACACTTATCAAAGACAGACACAAAGGAAAATTACCTTGACATGCATATATGATATTCTATCATTGGTTTCACAAAGCCCATTCCGAGTTGATATCAATGGCTATGATCTATACCTCCGACCGTCCGGTATTCAGCATAGAGAGATGTTGCTGATGATCTATTAAAGCATTAGGCTGAAAAGACCATGAAATATTTGTCAATGACTTGTTAACTGACACGCCGACCCGATCTAAAACACACTATATTTGGTCAATTGGTTCCCTTATTGATCAGGTATCAGACCTATCTTAAGTTGCAGATATCATATCCTCTAGGCTCAGTACCATGGTCCCTTGCAGTAGCTGATGGCAATTCAGTTAGAACTGACAAAGCCAAATTGCTCTACTGCTTAGAAGTATCAGTTGAGACAGCTATATATTGTGTATGTATGTGAAGATAATACACCACCTCACAGTCAGCCTTCAGTTCCTGGTACGTTTGACGATTTGTCAGAGCTGGTGTTTGACGTACTTACCAAAGCACATTGAGTCGATTTTGTGACAGACACTTGCGTCCCTAGATCTATCAAGTAGTTTGAGTGCAAGAGGCGAGGTGAAACCCCAACTTTCCTGTTGTCAGGGCCGAAAACGAAGACCTATTGTAATTTGAAGAGTTATCACGACAATACGACA